>JAMKCH010017608.1:0-24233 GCA_023653785.1 Ophioderma brevispina | reverse complement strand
AACCAGTTTTGCCACACCAGAACTACTTGTGTACTCACTAACCAGCCAGACCCTCTACCCGATGACGTTAGGCCATGATTAATACACATGTCGCCATTTTGGTGAAATATGAAAATATTTATTTTCGAAGGTCCTCCACTTCTGTCGCTCCAGTAGCCCAAAATACCCAAAGTCAGCTTATAAATAGTCACAAGATGTGATGTTTTGGTATTTGGAACAAATAAGTGCCGATGCCTGAGATACAAGTGGAATTTTTGGATGATATTTCCGCGATCTCGGGATACCACCACTCAGTCGCGCATGCGCACTCACTCAAAGGACGAAATCACAAAGAAACATGTTTTAAAGAGATATATACACTCCAATCGCTGAAATGATTGGTAATGTGCGGTCCTTAGTGTGATAGCTATTTTGCACTGCATGATCGCTGGAGTTGAATCGACCAAGTAGACTACTCACACGTGGGATGACAGTAAGGTAACAACTAATCATCCCGCGAATCATACACTATTTTGCACAGCGGTCGGGCGTCATATTTGCCGAAAAGGTTGCAACCACAACAAATACGGGACCTCAAATACGTATTTTCTGAGTGACTGGAAAATGTATTTTAAAAGTGGCAGCTCTTCTGCAAAGGGGCGCCATGTTTTTTATGTAAATTAAATTGAACAAATGACCTCAAATATAAAAATAAAAACGCCCCCCTTTTGAAAAATGCAACTCCCGGGGCGGTTATTTAGAGGATAATAACGGTATATCGGTGGCGACTCCACCAAAAAATCGGGTCACCCCTGTGAGTGAAGCTAACGATATTTTGTCTGTAGTAGGCCTACATTACCGTCTCCCAAATCCTCGCCACGATTAATGGACATTAGTCTTCCCCCCCCCCCCAAAAAAAATTGGTCCAGGGCCACGCCACCGATTATTAAGGCTTAATGTAATTGTTTTGTCTATTTTTTTTTCTTATAACCCTTTCAGCACCGGGCCCTTCTCAAACGCACCGTCTTCTGAGTTCTGAGCGCTCCTCCTCCTCCTCTCTCTACTCTCTCTCTCTCTCACTCATCTTATCGTAGCTCTCCTCTTCCTGCATGTCTTGTCGTGCAAGAACGTTGAAGAATAAAAACTTACTAAAAAGTGTCCCCTATGTTTCCGTGTCCCTCGCTCTCTCTCTCTCTCACCCACTTATCGAAGCTCTCCTGTGTCGATTTACATTCGTCCGTGCAAGGAACGTTGAAGAATAAAATTACTAACAGTGTCCCTATTTTTTCCGTGTCCGTCAACTCTCCGTGCAATTTTGACCGGTCCGCGCCATGCAGGGGTCATGCAGCGACAACTCCCGTGTCCTCACATTTCTGTCGTGCCAGAAACTTTGAAGAATAAATCCTATTTTTGGCCAAACTCTCCCCGCCACTTTTGACCGGTCAGCCGTGTAGGGGCCATGCAGCGACGACCAAAGCAAAATATCTTAATCGTACACGCACCCGTATCAAATCGTCCTCGTCCGTACACAACCCGTAGCACGCGCCTCCGTCCGCAGCGCGCAGTCACCGCTCGTGTTAAAACACGAACTACTATCGTTTGAATAATTGCGTTGCGCACGTTGCGTCAGTGACTGATTTTGACCGTGTTTTGTTTGTTTTAAGTATTTTTTCCTTGGTAAGTAACCCGAATTTGAGAAAAGCTCTCCGCAAAGATACTTCCCACTA
Source organism: Ophioderma brevispina (assembly GCA_023653785.1). Lineage (NCBI taxonomy): Eukaryota > Metazoa > Echinodermata > Ophiuroidea > Amphilepidida > Ophiodermatidae > Ophioderma > Ophioderma brevispina. Next base: position 22,527 of record JAMKCH010017608.1, on the reverse strand, counting down.
TGTAAACTGAAGGTGTGTAAATAATTTGGCGAATGTTTGACGAAAAACTGAAGCGTGATCAGGGTGACAAACATCTATCAATACTGGATTTCGTGATTCTAGTAAGAGAGAACGTCTGCTGAAAAACCAATAGCTTAATATCACCCTGAAAGTTTGAAATAAGCTAATTTAAGTTTTATTTGAATCAATGGCATGTGAAAAATGTTTATTTATTGATTGTAAAACTATAATAACAAGTAACTTGTATTTTGTAGAATCCTGCAGTATATAGCGAATTTGAGGGTTAAAATGGTCGGGCAAAATTTGCAGCATTTTCTTTTGCTGTTGATGTGACTTGGTTAGTGAAATTCATAATGTCCTTTTGACAAATAGTATAATCTAAAGATAACAAAACTGAGTTAGTTACATCAACGGCATTATTGAACTGACCGAAACTACCCATGCTCCAGATATGGACACTCATATTTTCCCTGTGGGCAAAAGTTATCAAGGGCTAATACCTATCAAAAACCACAAGAGGGTTGTTATTATAAGAACTTCAAGGAAGGCAATAGTGCCCAAGAAAGTGTCTTGTATGTAGATGTGGACCTACAACACAAGAGAAATCACCAGAGTTGTATCTTCTGAAGTCAGTAGATGAATGCGACATCATGTGCTTCCTATCCAATATGACTTTATTTTAACATACTTTTCATTAAGACACTATACAGTGATGTGCGAAATCGCAATCGAAACATCATTCAAAATCAGATTTGAGCATGTACGTAACAGTACAGGTATCCTAACATACCCTAGAACAAAAATGATAAGACCAGAGCACCCTAATAGGACAGAATCGGAGATTTTAGTCATTACTGTCCGAACGGACACTTACTACAAACGTAATTGAATGGAGAATCGGTATCCTTGGAACACTGCGTTTTTCCTTTTCGGTGCAATCTATAGCTGGAAAAGGTAGCTTATGAGAATTTACAGACTTACTCCTTCCTTTGAAGCTATAAATGCAAATTTCAAATATTTTTCCAAGTCACTGATAGTGTCTTTAAGTTTACTAAGCTGTGTCCTGATTGTTTTTAAAAAAGGGTAAATCATGATTGGTTTATCCTTGCATCCAATCATATTCTTGAGTGAATTACAAATAAATGCTTTTTTGTAACAATCATTAAAGATTGTTGCGAAAATTTCTTATTTCCTAAAACATCTAGCGCAACATGTTGGCGCAAAAAACAACTAAAATAGGAGGTAGCATAGTACAGTATATATTTTCTCATCAGGAAACGCTTTCCCCTAATCTGTAATGTCAAATATGGTTTTTTGACTGTAGGGTGTAGACAAAAAAAAATATTTCCATGAACTTCAAAAAATTTTCATAATTTTTTTTCTCACTTTGCCAGCAATATTTTCCTAACCATTGACCCTACATGAAAAGCACTTCCATTTTTTGAATTCCTTGTGAATTTTCCTTTCAGAATATTAACTTTTTCCTATGGTAGCATACACTGTTTACTAATAATGATTGCTCACCGCAAATCGGCACATTTTTTTGAAGTAAAAAAGTCAACTTTTGATGTCACACAACACGAAAATTCCCCAGTTCAAAACGCATGGCCTATATGAACCGTTCACACTTCTCTTTCTTTTTGATTGGCTAATTACATCATGTAAACTTAATGAATAATCATCAAAATGATCAGTATAGTGCCCGGGGTTAAGTAGTAGCACTTGCCTTGTTCATTCTCATCCCTTCATATGCATAACTGTATTCCATGTTATATTTTTCAAGACTGACAGTGCTGGTAATGATTCAGATATTTGGGATGACCCGCATTAATCAAGCATATGAAAAAGCTGTCAGGCCTAATGCGGTTTGTATTGTTTGTTTTACAAAAATTTCCTACTTGTATTCAATGAAATGTATTTTGTAAAGCATTCCATGTGATGCAAGTCCATTAAGCATTAAGCGATGAATCGTAAGTGACGTCGTTGTCGTATTATTTTCTTGCCATATAATTTCCCTTGTTTTGTGACACCACAGATCGTCATTGATCATAATTGGCCCCAGAAGATGTTGTGGGCCTACGTATGTAATCATATCAGATGTCTGGATGGGACATTCGTTAATCCACTCTACATTCATTAATCCACTCTACAGACTAACCACCAATTAGTCAATGACTTTGGAACTCTCAAACTTGACACCTAGATAGAACATGAGGGCATGTGCTGTGTACTTTTGGACAATTACGAATATAATGGAGCTCATTTGGCAATTTTTTTTTCCAGAAAATTCTTACTCACCTTGAAAACGCGAAGATTCAATGACTCTAACGTGGCAAGGTGATAGAACATGATGAGGTCATGTGCTGTATACTTTTTGGACAGTTTATAAATATTATTGAGTCTCATTTGCATATTTTCAATAATTGTGAAATCTGGGAGGGAGTGAAGGAATGACGGAAGAGGGCAAGAAGAAAAGTCGCAAATTCGGGTTAGTCTCGAACCAAGGATCTACCTAATGACTATGGATACCACACTACGATGATGTTGCTGGCAGGGCCGCGAACTTTCTTTCAGTAGTTAACTTGCATGTATACAGCATCATCTTTAACAGCCACAGTTCACTGAATAACATGATATCGATCGTTTCTATTGTTGTGTGTATCTATTGTAAATACGCTTGAGTCTGCCTTTATTCAATGAAGGTTAGACTATATGAATAAACTCACAACATCTCCAACAAATCCCTCCCTAGTCTAGTTGTTAAGAATGCTTCTTATCTTTCTCGCAAGGTTTTAAACCCCCATTCTATTCATTTTTGAGAATGCTATTTGTTTTGAATTTTGTTAAAGTGAAATTATAGTGCGTAATTTTAAAGTTAACAAGTGTAACTACAAGTTAACTACAGAAAAATATAAAGTACTAAATATATCGCGGCCCGGCCGGCGATTTTGTGCCCATGTGTCTTGGTTTGATGATGCAATCACTACATCCGGGACTTTTCTTAATCAGTGCTGTGGGATTTTGTGAGATTCAGTGATCTTAGGGTTAGAACACAGTTGTGGGGCCCTCTTAATTCTGCACTGCCATACTTCTTGTTTTTAAAAGGAATGCTCATTTGCTACAGCAGTGGCAGCTTATAAAGGATTCTGCATTTGTCATCAATTTAGCATTTGTTTTGTGTTTATAGATTTTGGCCATTTTTAACAGTATATGGTAGCAGAATTTTAAGAAGTCTTGAAATTTAACAAAGTTTTGGACAGAGTGTAAGACACATTCTGTTTATTTTTCATCCATATGAAAGAATGTCAATTCTTATACAGTAAGTGTGGTTGTGTTATTTACGAGAGTTTTATTGCGTCAGATAAGCCCCGCCCATAAACTATGAGACAGTCGTATACCCCCATATTTGGGCAATGATTTAAATACGTTAGCCTTTCCGGAACTATAGATTGTTTTTGTTTTTATCCTTCAGACATTGTCTAACATTTCTAAAGTCTGAAAGAGCAGAGAATTAATAACAGTCATTAAAATAATTAGTTTTTAGATGAAAAAAAATGACAAAATGGAGATTATTTGCAAATGAAATACGAACTATTTATAAACATTGCGGATTGACTATGCGTAATAAGGCCCGATGAGATTGCTTTGATGCATGACGTGTGACTGTCTCGAAAGATTTGCTCGCTGCACTGCCATGACTGTTGTGAAAGTTGTGACCGAAGAACTTGTGATAAATCAAGAAAGTTTGGTCTGCTAAAATCCCAGTACCGACATAATACTGTTGACAAACACATTCGTTTTTCCTTTTAGTTGCCAATGTTTATGAGGTAAGCGTATGTAAACAGTGTTTATGAAACGACGTTGCAGCCATGCCCTGGGCCAGGGGAAACCTGGCCAGGGCCATGCCTTCGTCCGGATCGATCATGGGATGCCGGGTGCATGGCGGGGTGCATGGGTGAGGATCAAGTGCTTGATAACTTACGCTCGTTCTCACTAAAGTTCATTCTTTATACTGGTCTAAACTAAGACAAGGCCTAAGACTACGCCTAGGATTAGGCCTGAGTAACATAACTAATTTAGATAACTTTTTATTACAATATCCTACATAAATCACAAGACCATAATTTGGTCATTTTCCCTGAACAGCAGCATTATGAAAGAAAAGATTCGCATGCCATGCCGTGCTCATGATAGACTCTGTCTCTGTCACTGTGTCCGACAAAATATTACTCAAAATACAACCAATTACCTTGTTTTATGTATGATGTAGATGAACTTTGCTATAGTCCTCGTGGGCTTTAAGAAAATTGTATTCATAAAGCTGGCTTTGACGCTAATTTGCTGTCATGTGGGTCTATGTTTTAGGCTATACTTGCCCTAATAACTAACTTTTCTTCAGACACTGATTTTCACGCAGTGATTTGAAACCTTCGCCAGGCCGTGTCATTGCCATGACTGAGGGGGCCGGGCATGACTGCGATATCGCTGCTCCGGGGATGTTCGTTAACATCTTCCACATGATTGATTCGATGGAAATACAATCGCAAATTCCCAAACTCTTTATTTTATGGATACGGACCTCCATATGTCCATTATTATTATTGTCTCTATGGGATGCGTTTGCTTTTCCAGCTGATTCGTTGTTGACTGAAGTTTTTTTGTAAAGGGGCAAAATCACCTAATTGTTTGCGCGTAAATAGATTGTTCCACGTTGTTTACAGGGTGGGTACTAGTGGGTGAAGTCCTTTTGATCTAAAACGATCTCACACAAATATTTTTTTTTGCAATTTAAGGGAAAAACAATGTAAAAACTGTTTAGAATGAACAATAAAATACTCTAAATACGTGTTTTTTGCTATGAAAGACGCCCTGATAATGCATGGGTTGTACCATTTTTTCGTTGTGAACGGCCGCCCTTCCGGCGACCGTTCACTCGACTTCAAAATATGGTACAACCCATGCATATCAGGCTGTCTTTCAAAGCACAACACGCATTTTAGAGTATTTTATTCCCTAAATAATACAAAACATGTACAAACTTATGGCCAGCTTCTCACTCCTGTATCATTTTACATGGATGGACTTGAGCTTGTCCTTTGTTTCTTCTCAAGTTTGTACACATTCCTTTTTTTTTTTTCTTTGACCATTGTTTGGTTTTTGACATCGGCAATATTGCAACCATGGCATTAAATTTTATTTTTAAATTCTCCACCAGAGGTAAAGCTTTCAATTGGGTAATATTATTGTTGTAAAACATCCGATTGTATAGTTCTACTTGTAGTCTTTTGTTTTTAGATTTAGAATTTGTATTCTTTAACAATGTATTGATTGTCTGTTATAAGCATGGCATGAAAAGAGGGAATTTGGAAGCTCCTTTCCAGAAATTCTGGTATTGGAGGGGAATTTTGGAGAAATTGGTGCCTTTTTGGTACCACAAAGCATTACATTTTGGGAAATTTGGCAGCTGGCTTCCTGGGAAATATTTTTAATTCATGCCCTGGTGTATTTGTTATGCATGGAATATAATCTCAGTTATTACTTTTTAGGGTGCTGGTGGCCAGTGTCCAGAAGACAGCTTTCAGAGGGAAGAAATAGAATAAACGCAGTAAGCGTTCTAAAACTTCAAAAAGAAAAACAAAACAAGGTCCCCGGTACTTTTTTTCTTGCTTACCTGTGTAGTAGTTTTCTTCTTCACAGGTCAAAGACAGGGTACACAATACACGTTCACCAGGATTTATATAACTCCTTAATATGGATAGTTTAGCATGTTGAAACATGCAATTTTTCATGAAAGAATGACATTTGGCTAGAGGCACCTTCCTAAAACGTTACATTTGGCTTGTAACGTAAAACTATACATCACCGACGGTGAAGTTATACCTTTTAAGCTCCTTTTTTTGAATCCTTGTGACCTGAGGAATATTGCCGCCGGCAGTACTACTAGTTTTAACCATATTCAAACAACTTCTCTCTTTTGAACTCCTGTAAAATATACACTCTGTAGTGAATGCTTCAAGATACTTTAAAATATTAAACAGTGGGCTATGAATGTAAATGAAAAGAAATAATGATAATGATTGCAGAGAGTGCCCTCACATGTCAATAGCAATCTCATGCCACAGGTGCAGGGGTCAGAATTTTGTTGGCAGAGTGCGAGAATCAGTATTGATTTCCCAAAATGAATTTGGCTGGATCATCTAAGTCCGCTAACTGTTTTTAAGTTCTAAAAGTTACGAGAATCAACACTGATTCACGCAAATCAAATTACGAGAATCTTTGCGAGAATCGATTCTCGGATTCTCGCCGACATTCTAGCCGCCTGAGGTGCCATTGGAAGTAATATTGACTTTCCTTCCTGAACCCTAAAATATGTCTATAGTTACCAACATAAAATGAAGTGTTCTTAATTTGGACCCCTTTAAAGTAATTATTAGTGTCTGGCACTCTCTCAATTGTGACTCAATTTTCATAGTATAGTTGTTTGTTGTATAGAAATTGAATGTCATATTTAGCTAGCCATGAGTTTGAAAATAATGAAAAGGTCAATATGTTGGAGACCCCATCACTTTTTAGGACTGCTTTAACCACACAGCACCCTCAAATTCCAATTCTTTATTGCGAAAGAGGCAGTTATAGTTATTAATAATTCCGTGCAGCGTTTGGCAAGTTAATTACCACAAAGCGTTTATAACATAAATACACATACATGTAGGTGGTAACCACCACCCCGCTTGAAGGACATAGGTTATTGACACTATGTTTGTAGTTTTGGTCAAGACGCTTCGCTTGAATTATTTCACCAGCAAACGTGAAATCTGTGGAAATACTGTTAGTAAACTCCAAACTCGGCTGAGCATCCCACCACCCGACAATGCCATTGCAGTGGCTAACGTCTTTATATTTTATTCGGTCACGCAATTGAAAAGACGAGTGACGCTGCACGTGCAGACGAGTTTTCCTGCTCAGCGCAGCGTCTAGGCCGTTTTGTAAATTTTTTCTGAATTTGTGGAAAAAGTCTTCGCGGGGGGTTGTTTTTCCATATATGGCGCGATGATTTCAAGTTTTAAATAGCCAATCAAAGATACGATGCAATGACGTTGGGATCGAGATTATTATTTATTATTCATGAAGCGTGACCTTTGTATACACGAACACAATCAAAATAAACCGTCTCTGACCAGTCACCCGACCGTTCATTGCTCCGGCTATACTCATAATTGACAGCATGAAGCGACATCGTTTATCCAATGAGTACAGGCTACTGTGGCTCTCATGTTGATACTTTGGGTTCGGCCCATCAGTTTGTTTGAAATCCCCAAATCACAAGACGCGCTCGGCTCCGCCTCACAGTGAGGCGATTCCTGTATTTAGCAATTCTAATGTGGAGGATATCGGGAAGCGGTGGCAGTGTTACATTGCGAACGTTATGTAAATTCGCTTATAACGGGAGTGATTTCGTGTATTAAAATGGAAGGTATGAAATAGATTGAAACCCTTTTCGAGATACTGTGACATGTGACAATTTACTGGGCGCGGACTATGCTTAGGCTTTTCTATATATGCCTTGATGTGTGTCGGTTTACTAGTCCGAGGCTCTACTCTGACTGGATCCTCCCATATTGGGGTCGTAGTCCCCGGGCTTTGCCCGGGATACGACTGTTCGCGCTAAGGGTTTACTAGACTAAGGCGTGGGAAGGGTCAATACTAGCTCGCTAGTTCAATACCACTGATCATACACGGGACTCGAAATGGGACATAGCCTGACGTCTTGACCAAGACTACTATGTGGTTTGGATTGACAATTCGTAACACCTAGCCCAGCCATTATACTCATCGTAACCTCCACCTCCTGACATCTCTCATTCAGTGGAAGTTTGGAGATCCATGCAAAGGCTGTAGTTATGAAGATTGTCCAACTTTATATGCTGTTTATTAAACAATGAACTAATAACTGCAACCGTTGGGTTGGACCTATGGTGGGTATGGCAATGAAGAGGAGCAACAAACGGCATATCTGATGGCAACGGTTGAAATCAATGATACCGCACCTTCCTACAATAATGAAGTAAGTATTATTAAGTTAAGTTTTGGTCAAGAATCAAGGGTGTCTATTTTGGCTGGCTGTTGACTTTTCTTTAGAAGAGATTCGTCTTTGGGGTGGAAAAAGCAGCCACAGTGTATTTCCGTTCTTTTAATTTTTTAAACATTGACGTATCAGTGACTTTTTGTGTCATCTGCAAGAATTACAGATGGCACAGGGTTCGTGGTCATATGGTCGGGTGTGTGTGTGTATCTGTATGTGTGTGTGTCCGTGGTCAAATGTTAACCCTTAATATATTGCAGCCGTATGAGTTCGTAAAGGCTACTATGATGTACATGGTGGAAAAGAGGGGTGGGGCGGGGTGACATGTTTGGTTGACCTCATGTGACCTTGGTGACCTCATTGACCTTTGGAAAGGAGGGGGCCAGGTGGGTTTACATTTGGGTGAACTCATGTGACCTTTGGTCCCTTTCACAAACCGCGACGGGCAGATGACACTTGCGGTCCGGGGACCACTGTATTTTTAATATCAGTTGGTTTACGAAGAGAGAACAAAGAAACCCCTCTCATCTAAACCAGATATTTAAATGAAGGCTGAGTCATATATTTATTTTAAATTATATTTAAATTAATGATTGTCCTTCATTCTAATTGAACATTTGTCTGTAAAAGACCCAATCAAGGTCACTTTTTGCGACAACATTGAGTCCCAAAGGGTAATATTTCTCCGCATTGCATTGTCTCATGTTTCAGTTCACAAGCCGTAGCTAGTACCATAGTGTTATAAGTATTGCTGTTACGTGTAAACGTTTCAAACGTTTTACACTAACTGAAGGGTCACTACACGTTTAGAACATTCACTACACGTTTACACGTCCGCAAACCCTACTAACTTTTTTCAGTAGTTATTTTATATTGGCTGAATCAAATTTTCACCAAAATAACCACCCGCCGTCAGTGAAAGTAAAGTTAACAGTTCCAATGCTTTCTTCTAGAAATGGTTTCGACTTACGGAACAGGGAATCCCCCGTTTACCAAAGTTCTTGTACGTGAGTGGAGCGACATCGGCATATACACAGCATAACACGGCCCCAATACGTTGTGCTTCAATTAGAGAGTCGATCTATTTACCCATATCTCAAAAAATAAAATGGCAGCTCCCACACTTATTCTCGTTGTTTGGGTCTTTGGGATATTCACCTGCTTTGGTTTTGGATTAAAACATACATATGTAGTACAAACCACATTTTATGGTTCAAATTATATTTATGATCAATGCAAAGCCGGTAATCCCGATTACGACAATTTAGGTGGCAACATTGCATTTGCGTGGAAGCGCCAAATTCGGCAGTCTTGAACATGTTATGACCGTTTAAACATTTGAACGTTTAAACGAACGGAGGTACAGACCGTGTAAACGGATAGGAATTAAACGGTAACTCCCAGCTCTAGTTATAAGAATGGTTTGTGATTGTGGGGGTAACTGTCACAGCGAATGCTAGACACTTCATCCCGACCTTTCATCCCCGGGACATTTTCAAATCCCAAATCCCCGCGCAAACGAAATTCATCCCCGCGTACGATTCATTCATCCCCTCGACATTTCATCCCCTAAACTTAAATTGATTGTTTCGGTTTTTAATGTAACAACGTGATTAAACCAGCTAAATTAAGGAATAAATAAATTTAATTATCTAGAAACGTCTGCGGTCCTGTAAAAGTAGCATATTGCAGGATTGGTCGGCTTTCGCAAGTCGATCGCTCGTTCGATCGGCCACTCTGCCTACTCAATGACGTGACTTTACACTGCTTTAGGCCTACTTAGTCTTATTCTCAATAGGATACAAAGTAAAAAGACTTAAAAATGTAGTGGCGCAACGTTGTTTTTATGAGTAATCGCTAATATAACTGATTAACATTGTAAAGCTGCTTTTGCTGCCGATCGCGGTGCAAAATTCTGACCCTGTAGCTTGGTATTATCACTCTCTATGGGTGCAGGTCGATTCGGTCCCAAAACGTCGGCCCATTTTAGTTTCGGTCTCATGATGTCATTCGGTTTCTCGCGTCATTTCGTCCCATGTTCCAATTCGGTCCCAATGGAAACGTGTCATTCGTTCTCAGTAAATATTGGTCAATTTGGCCTCCCCAAAAGAAAACCCGAACAACAAACATCATCCGTCATTCGTCCCATGCCAATTCGACCCAATGGAAGCATACGTGCAAATTATTATTCTGTTTTTGTCATTTTCTATTTTCTTTTCTGCTATACTTCTGTTACCCTGATATCGTATCGTTTTTCCTTGTTTTTGTTTTAACACAACTTATCTATAAGCCCCCTATGCCTTTTTTTTTCATCATGAAAGAGATAATAGACACTACCATTATTTATCCCTTTTGATATGCATTTCGAGATCTACTGTACATTTTCAATTTTTACTACTCCAAAATACACACATTGCTCCACGACTAACTGCCGGAAAAACACAGTTTTGGAGGTTAGTTTGAGAGCAACAATTCTCAAATCGAACAATTAATGCTGTTTGATAGCATCCAAGGTCCCAAGAAATGGCTGAATGGATTTTACCCGGGATTTCATCGATAATTAACTCCACATCCGTGATGTTTCAGTCGTGTTACAATACGGGTTACACTACGATGCCACTTTGCACAACACACAACACCCACCACAATCACTCTTTGCTATAATCCCAGTGCAGTAAATAGTACCAGCATCAATTAATATTTCCCATTCAAGCGCATATATATACAGGGATGAAGTGTCTTGGGGATGAAAGTGTACGGGGATGAAGTGTCTCGTGGATGAATCGTCACGGGGAATAAAATGTCTCGGGGATGAATCGCGGGGGATGAAATGTCCTCGGGGATGAATGTACGGTGATTAACTGTTTCTGTTTCCGTCACACAGCCCCTCTAAGTTCCAGGAAAGTGGAGATTTAATCATTTATTCTACTAGATTGGAGATATACCATACCCTCTTTGTTGTGACTGCTGACTTCCTGTTGCCAATATAGACATCTATTCCACTAGACTAAATATGATTACCCTATTCCTTTTTTTTACAGAATGACTATGATTCAATGGACTACTGGAGTATGCACAGAGTCCACATCATCCTGGTTCCATATCTTATAGGCCATCATCTAGGCAAGCCAACATCAGTAAGAGGGCTATCCTGGGTGGTATCCTCCTCCCCATCTCTCACCTTTTGCTCCTCCACTCCAGTTTGGACTATGGCCCACCCCGCGTAGTCTTAGATATTCTACCTAACACTCTCAAATAATATTAGTTATCCTCTGTTTTTCACGCATAACGGACAACATACCTCATGGTTGGGTGCTTTATCATATTAAGGCCGTAACAAATTTATCATTTAGTAGACCTAACTGCAGACGTGTGTAAGCCTAAAGTAAGATCAGAATGCAAATCTGAAATAGCACAGCCAGAGTTAGATTTATGGCCCAAGCCCTTTTACAACTAAATTAAAAAAAGTTCAGTAGGGGCCCTATAAGACCACAGGCTCCCTTTGTAGACCTATCTCAGCACATCTATGGAGGGTCTACAAGTAACAATCACAAGCTTCAATTCCCAAATGCCCACTAGGCATGTCGAGACCAGGCCACAGTGATTCAGATTCAGTAGTCCAAAGCAGGTGTAATATAATTGTTTTCTGCAGAGAGTGGCCTGACCAGGCACTGTAGACTGGGGAAACTTTTAACTCACCTCTTTAAAAGACTTCCTGGCAGTAGTCACAATTTCTCTAACAGCACAGGGAATTTGAAAATTTTATATGAAGAGCATAGAAATAAATTACATTGCAGCAGCACAGAGCCCTGAACAGCATGTGTGCAAAAATGGCATATCGATTGTGCGTCTCAGCAGGGGGCTGGTAGAGCAGGTCTTTTCGACCGAATGCACAAGATCATTAAACACTCGATTTTAATGTACCGGTATGTAAAATATGTGTCTAATACTTGGGTGTAATCATCACAGAATACGGTAAATATATTATATTGGTTTCGACTATTCCTACCACGTAATACAGATAGATATTACTTAGCCTGTTTTAACCATGAGAATCAGTATTCATGTCTACTAAATGATAACACAAAATACCACACCTCTGCTACATTATGTATTTGTGGTATTTGGGATTCCTCTAGTACACTTATGTTCACATAGAAACCATGAAATCCCCCTGTTACATTTTTATGGTATTTGGTGGTTAGAGAGTCCAATGACTATGGCATTTTGTGGTATTTCGGAGTTTCTTTATGACATTAAAGTAGTGGATGTTAAGGTTATTGTGTAATAAACTATTAGGAAAAAAAATTTTAGATTACATGGGAGTAGTTCCAGCTAAAGTGTTAGAGCATGTTTAAGGACTATATAATCACTTTAATTTGATTTGTTAACAAAAATTAGTCCCGGAATTGAACCAATTTGCCATCTGGTATGGTGGCAGCCATATTTCACCTGGCGCCCGCTGTGACCTCCCAACTTAATATATTATTCAAGTATTGCTGTAATACAAAATATGAAATCTCCCAAATGTCATGATGGAAAACAAAGAAACCAAGAAAGTGGAAAATTATGCTGACAATTTCAAACCCAGGCCTCAACAAATCACCTGTCCGATTGCCCGGGTCCTGAAATCTTCTCTCGGGCATTAAAAGGTGATTGTGATACCACACTGTCCAATTGGGCCTAAACTTCATATTTTTTTTGAAAAACTGGTTATTTAAATTTGTTATTTGTTTATTTCACTTATATTTTATTGGTTTTGTATTAAATTTGTGCAATAGGTAATATTTTTGATGTTAAGATGTTACAGGTTAATTGAAGGTTGATCCCTGGAAGTCACCCCATGGTAGCTCATGCCAATGTTCACAGTCTCCATTGAAAGTCTGGGATAATATTATCTGCAGAACTCTGTAAATGTTCATGATCACCATTACCTGTAATCTGGAATACTAAATGGCAACATTTTTACATACAAAATTTGAGATGGTTCAGCTCTGTAGATATGTTTTAGGTTTCCAGACAAAAAGTAGGCCAAGTTCTGGCAAGGTTCGGGCCAAGTGCTATTTAAACTGCTGAAAAATTGTCGATGGCCTGATTAAACCCCTCTGACCCTGCTCATAACTCATTCAAAAATGTTCTTTTTATTTTCAGAAACAAATCTACTATAAGCTATATTTTACCTGAATTTATGAAACTGAATAAAATCAGGGATATGTTATTTATTTTACACTGAATATGAAAAAACGTGAAATCAGATAAATCACATGAAGAGTAAAGTAGAACATCTTGAGATTGGTGAGCTAGAAACATCTTCTGCTGAATTTTTGGCACTTTGTCATGTTTCTGCTCCTAAACCATATCACTTGTTTTTCACAAATTTCGTAGGTCCAAGACATTGTTAAAACATTCTTAAGGTGGAATATGTTAGAAGAAGAAATTAGATTTCTAAATTTTGCAGTCAGTGCAGGACATTTTTATCCCCCTGGCTTGAAAAGCAGAAGGTGGATTTTGCGAGAGCGTGCATGTCTGTCTGTATGTGTATGTATGTGTGTTCCAGTTTGGTTAGGTTTTTATTTTTCAGGTCTTCAAAAAGTTGGGAGTCCGATTTAAACCGGGTTAAGGTGCAATAGGGATTCCTTCATATGTGGATGATGTCAAAGGTCATAGACCAAGGTCAAAGATCTTCTAAGGTCATTTTCCATACTGCTATCTTGCCAGGGGATCACAAAAGTTTGCTTGCTGTATTTTTTAATGTGGGTAATAAATGGATCTGTAGATTGTTCAGAAATTTTCCCAAAACTTAATATAGGTGGATTTTAATTTAGCATGGGATTATATAAGGACTTTTAAGTGTGAATAGCCGAGGCAGCAAGATAGAGAGTAAGCTACAAGAGTGGTGCCCTGTGACCCGCAAAATAAAAGGGAAACCATGGGTTTGTAAACTTTTTGTCATAATCCTATTCTGTCAGGGTGCAATGTATTCATATTAATTCTCATGATACATTCTAATTTTTTCAATATTGAATGAAAGCTATTGAAAAGCTGGACCTGAATGAAGCACGATACCCAATTAAATTGAATCTATTACACATTTCATTCACAGTCTCCACTCCACCCAAGTGCATTGCCTGCTGGATTTCCATTTGTATATATGCCTCATCCAGCAAATGTCTCGATGGTAAGTTAGCAGCCTTACAATTCACACGGAATAAAAAAAATTAACTGTTTCTACTCTTTTGCAAAACATTTGCAGCAACACTTAGTAGTAGTAGTAAACCAAAGTTTTAAAGCCGGTTTTGTCCCTGTCAACGGGGGTGGCTGGATTCACCTCACATTCGCAGCAACCGCCCTTACTCCTTCCTTCCATTTCGCCCGATTCAATGCATCCTCCATCCTCAACCCAACCCTCCTACTCTCCTCCTCCACTTGCTTCTTCCATGTCTTCTTTGGATGTCCCTCCTCCTCAAACCTCCCACCTTGAACTCAAAAGCCCTTCTTAAAGGTGCAACAAGAGATTTCAAGTCATCCATATTTTCTGTGATATGTAGTGATTTCATATAGATTAGATGCTCAGTAGATTCCCTACCTTTTATTTGGATACAGAAATAACTTAAAATGCAAACAAAAGGTGATTTGTATATGCTTATATTTCAGTAGAAAACATAGGCTGAATTTCGTATTTGCTCCTGTACGAAATTAGAAATTTCACAATTTTTGTACCAAAGAAACAGTTCTCAGCTTAATCCTTACAGATGGGGATATTTTTAATATAAAGCTTTACACCAGTGCCAAAATCAGAATTTTGACATTTTTTCGGGGCACCTGTTATTTGAAATCTCTTGTTGCACCTTTAAGACATGCTCATAATTTTATTACTTTTTCATGTAGACTCCAATTCACTATCAAGTCTAAATCGAATTCTGCCATTACCTGACACACAACAGCTTTTTGAAAATCTAATTTTTTTCTGATACGACCAGAATAAAATTTTTTAAAATATCAACAGCGACACATTTTTGACAACTGATTGGATTATTTCACTAACAACATTTTATGTAAATTTTACAAAATTTCATTGTGGGGCAGTTAATAATTTTTCTTAAAAATCTAGTTTTACAAAGATCTCTATGGAGAATGGACATATAGAGGGTGCTATAACATACAAATTATGACCTTTGTAGACCTATATGGCAAGATTGCGGCAATTGATTTTTCCAATTTTTGCATTGTTTATCACCAAAAAAAAAGTTTTTCACTCGATAAACATTGTTTTTCACTCGAAAAATGCTGTTTATCTTGAAAAACAGTTTTTCGCTTGATAAACATTGTTTTTCACATGATAAACATTGTTTCTCACATGATAACAGTTTCTCGCGAAAACTGTTCTCCACGCGCTATGTTAGAAGAAGAAATTAGATTCTAAATTTTGGCGTCAGTGCGCGGACATTTTTATCCTCCCTGCTTAAAAGCAGAAGGTGGATTTTGGAGACGGCGCATGTCTGTCTGTGTATGTATGTGGTGTTCCAGTTTGGTTAGGTTTTTATTTTTCCGGTCTTCAAAAAGTTGGAGTCCGATTTAAACCGGGTTAATTTTCAATCAGGGATTTTCTTCATATGTGGATGAAATGTCAAAGGTCATCGACCAAGGGTCAAAAATATCTTCTTAAGGTCGTATTTCCATACCGCTATCTTGCCGGGGGATCACAAAATTTTGCTTGCGTATTTTTTAATGTGGGTAATAAATGGATCTGTAGATTGTTTTCAGACTTTTGCCCAAAACTAATATAGGTGGATTTTAATTTAGCATGGATTATATAAGGACTTTTAAGTGTGAATTCCGAGGTAGCAAGATGAGAGTAGCTACCAGAGTGGTGCCGGTGACCCCGCAAAATCAAGGGAAACCATGGGTTTGTAAACTTTTTGTCATCATCCTATTCTGTCCGTGTGCAATGTATCCTATTAATTCTCATGAAAGTTGCTAATTTTTCAATATTGAATAAAAGCTATTGAAAAGCTGGACCTGAATGAAGCACGATACCCATTAAATGAATCTATTACCATTTCCTTCCATCCCCCCCTCCACTCCACCAAGTGCATTGCCGTGGATTCCCATTTGTACATATGCCTCATCCCGCAAATGTCTCGATGGTAAGTTAGCAGCCTTACCAATTCACACAGAATAAAAAAATTAACTGTTTCTACTCTTTTTGCAAAACTTTGCAGCAACACTTAGTTGTAGTAGTAAACCAAAGTTTCAAAAGGCCGGTTTTGTCCCTGTCAACGGGGGTGGCTGGATTCACCCACATTTCCAGGCAACCGCCCTTACTCCTTCCTTCATTCGCCCTATCAATGCACCTCCATCCTCAACCCAACCCTCCTCTCTCCTCCTCCACTTTTCCTTGCTTCTTTCTTCCATGTCTTCTTGGAATGTCCCCTCCTCACACCTCCCACCTCGAACTCAAAAGCCCTTCTTAAGGTGCAACAAGAGATTTCAAGTCATCCATATTCTGTGATATGTAGTGATTTCATATAGATTAGCGCTCAGTAGATCCCTACCATTTATTTGGTTACAGAATAACTTAAAATGCAAACAAAGTGATTTGTATATGCTTATATTTCATAGAAAACATAGGCTAATTTCTGTTTTGCTCCTATACGAATTAGAAAATTTTCACAATTTGTGTACCAAGAAAACAGTTTTCTGGGCCTCTTTTCTTCGGTCACAGTTTGGTGACCCAAAAACGGGAAAGTTTTGATTTTCATCAACAACAATGCTGTTTTCCAATATAAAACCAATCTGTTTTTACTTTTTGTAAATTAACACCTTAGACCAAACCTAACCAAAAATAATGTTTCACTTTCGCCAGATTGATTATTTTTGTCATGAGGGGCAAATAAAACTCTGTCACGTTTGTGACCTCAGATAAAAGGGGCTTTTTAGATTCAAACTTCAACTGTAAACTTCTGTGAATATTAAGTACTCACATTCTTATTTTTTTCAGAAAGACCTGGTAATGTTTGTCATTGCAACCACTGTTAGTAATTAAAAGTAACAACAAACTTATACTTGGTAATTAACATATTTATATCACTAAGTAACGGTCACATTTGTGACATTGGTGGTTACTTGTGTGACATCTCCATTGACTTTCAACCGAACAAAATTGATGACATTGTTTTTAATGTGCACCAAAATGAAGTTTTAATAAATCTTGTGTATTTCCATATCTCACTATTTCAAACACATTCATTACAATGCCATCAGTCAATAACTTGCAAAGAGTAATTCTACTCAGAGTATTCAGATTTCCTGGTTTGAAAATAGTGCAAAGTCCTGCTAATTTGGCAACTTCACCCCCAAACTCTCAAAAGACCACATGGAACGAAAGTTTAAACCAGTCTTTATTAAAATTAATTGTTGTTTCCGTCCCTTGTTTAAACTGATCATATTCCTTTTAACTGAAATGAAGTTAACAAAACTGGGCTACCTTCTTCAAATTACAGAAAATTTATGTCCTTCAAATACTAAAATGGTGGTGCTCCGGTCACGTGTGTGACAGTAATTAGCACACATCAATAACTTTGAAAGAGGAAAGATCGAAACCATTTATTTTGATATAACGGAAGTACATTTAAACGGGCTTTTGACAATGAAATAGAACATGACTGAGACAGTGGTTCTCTAGTAATAAAAAACTTCTTTGGTATTGTTTGGTCACGGGGTGACATACCAGAGTCATTTAAAATCTCTGTTTATGACTTGTCAATTGGCCTATAAATTTGTATTTTTTCAACATAATTTTGAAGAATTGAAGTCCATGCAATACTTTTAGGCAGTATTCAACAAAAATGAAAGGCTTATTTAATATAAACTAAAGAGCAAAATGGTGTAATAATCTCACTTTTTTTACACAAATATTGAAGCATTCTTTATGCCAATGAGGGTGTGTGAGTTGAAGAATGCCCTCTCAGCTTAATCCTTACTATGGTGATATTTTTTTGATATAAAGCTTTACACAGTGCCAAAATCAGAATTTTGACATTTTTTCGGGGCACCTGTTATTTGAAATCCTCGTTGCACCTTTAAGACATGCCTCATAATTTTATTACCTTTTTCATGTAGACTCCAATTCACTATCAAGTCTAAATCGAATCTGCCATTACCTGAACATCAACAGCTTTTTGAAAATCTAATTTTTTTCTGATACGACCAGAATAAAATTTTTTAAAAATATCAACAGCGACACATTTTTGACAACTGATTGGATTATTTCACTAACAACATTTTATGTAAATTTTACAAAATTTCATTGTGGGGCAGTTAATAATTTTTCTTAAAAATCTAGTTTTACAAAGATCTCTATGGAGAATGGACATATAGAGGGTGCTATAACATACAAATTATGACCTTTGTAGACCTATATGGCAAGATTGCGGCAATTGATTTTTCCAATTTTTGCATTGTTTATCACAAAAAAAAAGTTTTTCACTCGATAAACATTGTTTTTCACTCGAAAAATGCTGTTTATCTTGAAAAACAGTTTTTCGCTTGATAAACATTGTTTTTCACATGATAAACATTGTTTCTCACATGATAACAGTTTCTCGCGAAAACTGTTCTCCACGCGCTAAACAGTTTCTCGCAAAAACTGTTTTTCGTTTAATAAACATTATTTTAACTTGAAAAACACTGTTTATTGTAAAAAACAATGTTTTTCACTCGAAAAATATTGTTTTTCACTCGGAAAAAAATGTTTTTCACTCAAAAAAATGTTTTCATTGATAAAACACATGTTCATTGTCGAAAACAATGTTTTTTGAATTATTTGCACATTGAGCTTGCCATACACAAAATGTGACGGAGCTGCTTACTAACAGGCATCCAGTACAGCTCATTTCTAGACCTTTAGTGTGCAGTGCATTCAGGTGAAGCAAGACAAGGTTATTAATCATCATTTAAACACACACACTCATCCTTTTAATGATCCCATAATATTCAGTCCCGTCCATGGAAAATTAGGCACCTCATGGGCACCTCACAAGGAAATCACCTTAAAATTTAAAGGCACTATCAGTGCTTTGCTAAATCAGAAATTTGAAAAAATAATAAAAAATCAGATTTTTACATGTTTAGAACAAGTATAGGTACCTTAACATACCCTGCAAGTGCTAAGTCTGAAAGTAACGTAATAAGGACAAAATCAGATATTTTAGTCATTACTGTCCATACGGACACTTACTGCAACATATACTTGAATGGAGATTCATATCTTTGAACTCTGCTATTTTCTTCCTTTTCTAACAACTTTTCAGTAGCAAAAAATAACTTCTACAGACATATCCTTCACTTTTAATCCATTCCAGCAAATTTTAAATATTTGTTTACTCTTTCGAGTGAATCACTGATTAGGGTTGCACGACACAGGCTTTTTTAGTAGTCGACTAGTCGCCCCCAATAGTCGCGACTACGACTATTGGCGACTATCAAAATGTCCAAATTTTCGCGAAGTTTGAGCCTACTTTATTTGTTCAGAATACATGTAAAACCATGCACTGTTTGAACAGTATTCACGGTACGAATAAAGGACATTGTCGGGGACATTGTACACACTTTTGACAAGTGATAACACAATAAGACACACTTAATTCAATGTCTTTGTTTTCAGTAACAAACTTGACACGTTTTGGCTGTTAATGAGTGACAACAAACATTTTAAAAGTTTCAAAGGATCTCAGTGTAACTTACGTATGCAAGCGAATGTTAGAAAAACGAGAAAAATACGGCCTTTCACAGGCCTCTCATCTGATATCATAATCAATACTACTTCCGGGTAAATAGGGCCCTGGAGAATCCGTGTTTAGAAAACCCAATTTCAGCGCGCGATTTCGGCAATTCCGCGATTTCCACCGTACCAAAAATCAGCATTTTTCGCGCCAAAACCGCGCTGAAAATGTGCCGAATTCTGTATAATTACGCACCTAAAGGAACCTGGTAGACAACATATCCATTTTACATAAGTGTAAGTATATCAATCAATCAAACAAGTGATGAAAATATGGAAAATTGTTGCCTTATAATTTTGATCCCCATCGTACCATACCCGGAACATCGACCTCTCTAAAACTATACATAAAACCCAAAATAGCCCAAGATGTCAATCATATCAGAAAAAAAAACACGAGACCGCTATCTCAGGCAATATTGTTTTAGTGTCTTTTCCCGATGGAGGATACAATAAAAGCAACTACCTAACCCCATTAATTAAATGGATTTGCAATAAAAATCTTAAGCAGAAACAAACAGTTCCATTCATATGTTTAATCGGGGGGCTGACATTTGCAAGAAAACAAGAATTAAAACAACGGTATTAAGTCAGGATTATTTTATTAAAAAAATCGTGCAACCCTATAACTGATAGTGCTTTCAGTTTGATGAGACAATCATGCCATTCTGAATTATTTGTGATATTGTACAAATTCAGTAAATACCACATGCAGGAGCTATTATGCGGTACCACCTCTTTTATTTCCTTTGCACTGTAGGGCCTACCGGCAGGTGCCTCCACCCCCTGCACCAGATACAGATGAATCTGATGAAAGTGGTATACATTCCATGCTGATGGCCTGGTACATGAGGTGGGGTTTACCAAACCGGCTATTATCAGGTAATTTACAAGAAGTTACAATTGACTCTGAATGAGGTATATGCAATGCATAGCCTCATAGACTTGTTATTAGTACGAGTGAATATCTTGTATGTGTTAAAGGAGATCGTTTGCAATCAATTTGTGTCTTAAGAAGCAGCCGTTTTGAACCGTATGGAAATAATACCATTTTTTAAAGAATGAACTGAAAATGGAGGGGGGGGAGGTCACGGGGGTAATTATGACCCTAACAATATGGTAGAAGTACCGACAACCATTGCGATTACCATGGGTATGGGATTATGGGCATGGGCTGGCTCTAGTGAGCTGATAAGAAAAACTTATTTTATAGCATGCAGCCAGTACCGAGAGAGAAATTAGGAGACTACGTAAATTCAAAATGTCAGTCAAGCCTTGATGTTTTGAAATTGCAGTTACTCTTATTTTTCTGAAGTAGATATTTTTCTGCAATGATACTGATTAACATTGTCTTATGCATGCTGGTCTTAATTGTCCCCCGCCGAACGAAGTTCGGGAGGGGACTAATAAAATGGGGCTCGTCCGTATGGTCCGTCCGGATGTCCGATCCGTATGTCCGTCCGTTGGTCCGTGATAAAAATGTTAACTGGAACATTTGGGCATATCTTTTTTGGCTGGGATGTGCTAGAGTAGACAAACTTGGGTAATTGTAGGAGGGGAACCCCATACTCACCAGTAATTCATTCCCCCAGGGTCCTCCCGGGTCTGTCAGCGGGGAGGGGACAAAAAAGGGTCAAGGAAAAACGGTCAAAGTGCCACAGGAAATGTCGACAATTGTGTACAATTATTGGAAGTTCTGTAAAGGGCTACGCGATGATGTAACTTGGTGGAAAGAAGCAGTTGATGAGTTTCAACCTTGGGGTATTTTTTGAAAGATGTTGGGTTGTAAAAATATTCTAATATGCATAATTCTAATTGCAATAAATTTATGAAATTTTCCGCAAAGGTGGAGACAAGTTTTCTTGGAGTTCTGTAACGTGTATAATGATGTAACTGGTGGAAGGAATGGGCTGAGAGTTCTCGACCTGATTAGATTTGGGTGAATTTTTTTTAGTTCTAGTCGTTACATGTGGGTCATTCTTTTGGGTTGCCAGCTGTTTACATTTCTTGGCAAATGTGAAATAGTAAAATTCAATGTTTCGACGCTTTCCAGGACCCCTATGGGTCCCAAATTTGAAATGTGATCACCATGATTTTTTCAAAAAATAGTGTTTGCCACATTGAGTAAAATTATCATATTTCAACTAAATTTAGTGGAATTTTCAGGGATTGTGCTGCTGATTTTACGATTTCTTGAGTAATTTTCTTGATAACCATATTTTGGCAAGCTAGTGATGGCCAAAATTAAGGGTGGACTGGTGGTTGCAGATTTAGTTGTCATTTAGTTGATCCGAATTCATTCGGCGGGGACAATTTACGCATCGCTAAATAGAAGTTCCCTTGGTATTTTGATTATTGTGTTCATTCAGGGTCTGAGCAGGCAAGCGACTGCCTCATTCTCAAACAGATACCAAGCATCACAGACACAGTAATCCTGTCACAGAGACAGAGGAGAATAAGAATATGCAGCTAGTGACGAAATATTACCGAGGAGGGGACCAGGATTGCACATGTTGTGTCGCAGATAATGCGCGAATTGTCTCATAAGGAAAAACCCTGAATGGGCCACTGATAATGGGGGCTCCACACAATGCAAGTAAAAAGGACATGATTTTGTTAAAAAAGAGAAGTAGTTTTGTACCGCTGGACAATTAAATACATT
>JAMKCH010017607.1:0-25561 GCA_023653785.1 Ophioderma brevispina | reverse complement strand
TCGATAACACCCCCTCACACACACACATCGCGTCCACACGTCCAACAATATAGCCCAAACATCACGATTCATGGCCGTGATATGTATGCATCTTGGAAAATTGACCTGCACTGGCTGCACACACTCCTTGCACCAGCAAAACATGCGCAGATAGTAAATAGACCTTTGTTTTTAATGTATTTTAAACATTTAATAGCTAATACATAAAACTGAAATTGTTTTACCTAACTGTTATGATCTATAAACGTTTAAACTTTTAAGTCAGATCATCAATTCCAGTAAGTTTAACAAAGTAAGAAACTAATAATATTGCTGTCTGAATTGACTGTTTGTTCATTTTACACCGCTTTACCGGGTTAGTCAACAGCATTATCACGCCGCTGAATAATGTTCAAGGTAACGTTTATCGAACCGTTTGGATTCCTAGTCTAACAACTTCCTGTTACAGTTTCAAAGTGTTACAGTGTTACACATTCAGCTCAGCGAAAAATTAAGTTCACGTGAAATACGCTATGATTGAACATATCCAAATTGATGCAAAATCTTCTCTTCCCTATGAAGCATGATTCGTGATTAAAACTTGACATAATTGAAGCCACTTAAGTTGTTTTCGGCGAGATTAAAAGAAAAAAATGCATCGATCAAGTCGTCCTCAGTCTCATATAGGCTTACTACTAGTAAGCCAAAAACAGTAGGTTTTGGTGAAAAAGTGATTTTTTGGAGAAAATGGAGTGTTTCTGGTGGAAAAGTGTTTTTAGGTGAAGATTTTTATGTTTTGGGGTGAAAATAGAGAGGGCAATAATTAGAGATGAGGTGTTTATTTGGAGCATTTATTTTAATGTTTGCTAATTGATTCTGTCAGAGTACCTTAATCCTCATGAAAGAAAAGGTAATGACTGCAATCCCCCTATTTAAGGCCACCCTTTTATACTCTGCAAAAAAATCTAGCAAAATCGCATGTTTATTTTTCAGTAAAAATCAGGAAAATCTGTGATTTGCTGCTATTATGATGTCCTTGTGATGTCAAATCACAGTTGTTTGAAGGTCTCATTTATTATGACAAAACCAGAATAAAACAAAAAATATCAACACAATTTAGACAACTGATTTGAATTATTTATTCAACTATCCCATGTAAATTTTATGAAATTTCTTTGTGGGCAAATATGATTCTTCAAAATCGAGTTTAACACACATTTCTATGCAGAATAGGCATATGTGCTATAATATACAAATTATAACCTTTGTAGGCCTATATGGCAAGATTCCTGCAATGGATTTGTCTGATTTTTGCACAGATGATAGCTCTTGCATGTCCCTACTTATATCAGTTGTCAAAATTGTGTCGCTACTGCTTGTATTTGTTCTAAAAATAAAAGTGACAACTTGCACCGGGTCAAACAGCTGTGAAATGGGTGAGCAACGATGTAAAGAAGACATACATATAGCTTAAGGTTGATACCAAAATGGTCAATAGATGTTTCATTAACAAAATTACAACCCCCATTTGCACTGAGAATATTAATTAGTCAAAAAAAGTGTCTTATTTGACTAATTAAAAATTAGTCATGCAAATCAGTTGTTTTATCATTCATAATAATGTACTTCAATGCCGGAAACATGTTTGCTATGCTGGAAGATAACCTTCCCATATTTTAAACTAGTTTTCATGATTACAAAATATTTTCATTACCTCTAAATTTACACTTTAAAATGACAAATTAATGACTGACGAATTTTAATTTGACTAATTAAAGACAACTTTAGATTCACCAAATGACTAGAATTAGTTAGTCAAGCACAAAAATGATGAGTTTAAGTATGGTCATTTGCTACTTAGTCTTTTGACAAATTTTGTAATTAAAAAGTCCTAATTATCAAGTTGTAGAAATACCTGAAATTATGAAATTTAATCCGAAAATTTTTAAAAAATATTCTTTTGAATTCAAACCACTTTTTAGTGGATTATAAAAAAATATTATGCATGACTAATATTTAGTCAAATAAGACACTTTTTTTGACTAATATTCTCAGTGTGCAACTCCCTTCATTAGACATATCAGAGAAATGGCTAAGCTAGATGAGGGATAATAATCCACTTATTTTTTGAAAAATTGATTCGGTCACCATACCTTAAAGCAAGCACATCAGTCTAACTAGAGTCAAGATTACCATGCACCAAGGCTATATCATAAAGCTTATAAAAAGAGACAGCAAATTATACATGGAGACAGAGAGCTCTACAAGGTAATTGCCATCCCGTGCCTTGAAATTGAAAATGTCCCTGTGTGGCCAATATTCCCATGAGTACATCAAAAAGCAAATTGGTCACCCTGGAATTTAGGTAGCCGTTTTATATAAGTTAAGTCCCACAAGGATTTTGCAAATGAGTATTGCCATTCATTCCCGTCAAGCGCTACTGCAAAACATCATACAGCACATTTGCATCCTGGGCTTTCTATATGAAACCTCTACTGGAACATAGCAACAGCAACATTGTAGAATGGTGGTGGTGGGGCTGAAGGGGCTAGTAGAGTTTAAATATTTGTAAGCTGGAAATTTGGAATTGATGGTTATTGAAATTAATAAATAAAGGAGTGGAATTAGCCATCAGAAATATTGTATGAAAGGAGGTAGGTATAGTGAGGGTTAAAGGTGCAACGAGAGATTCAAATAGAGGTGATGATCCCTAAAAACTGTGCAAAATTGAATTTTTGGCACTTGTGTTAAAGCTTTTTTAAATAATCCCCACCCAAAAATTGTGAAATCTCTAAATTTTCGATTATGTGCAAATAGGAAATTCAGCCTATGTTTTCTATTGAAATATAAGCATAGCAAATCACTTTTTGTTTTCATTTAAGTAATTTCTGCAGCCAACTGAAAGGTAGGGAATCCAGTGAGGGTATAATCTATATGAAATACACTACATATTCAAAGAAAAAAATATGGATGACTTGAAATCTCGTTACACCTTAATCCTAGAAAATTAATGAACAAGTTAGTATGATGACCTTCACCTTGAGTCTGCAGCCAGATAAGAGAGAGAAAAACAAGGATGATTATTTCTGTTGATAATTGGAAATGTAGTGACTAATTGACCATATTATATATCAATTGGTTTTGTTTGTGACTGATTGATGTTTTGTTTTCCTAATGGTTGAATGAATCAAATCAACAAAAGCAACTTCATGACTGAACAATTACAAGGATAGTTGACAAGATAGCATAATTAAGGTATGATTATCGGCCGTGGTATGCTGGGCAGATTTTGTTGTAAATTTAATGGGGTGTGGGTAATGGTGAAAGAAACATGCATATCAATTTTAATTTTAATTTTTTTCCAAAAAAGGTTCTTGATATCTTTAAAATATTAGGTTTCAATTTCCTGTGAACAATTTACATTGTATCGGGATTTGATTTTGGACAATAATGCAAAATTGGACACAACAACAATGAAAATAATGTTGAAAAAATCCCAGGTTTCCTTGTTGCAAAAATTATCTTTAGCATGCATCTTGATTTTTATATGGATCTGATCCAATATTGCATTTGAAGATAGTCTCTCTTTGGGTGCTGGCCAAGACAAAATAGCACTATAATTAAAGGTATTTCTAAAAAGAACTACACATTCATTTTTAACAAATATGGTGTCATATGAGGCTGAGCTTCCCTAAAGCGACAAGGACATTTCCAGAAAGCACCCCAATTTTGTTTGAACCCAGGTTTTTTGCATATTTGGAATACTTACTGATGTGTTAGATCACACCTGAAGCGAGTGAGCCAAATAAAATGTCTTTATGTAATAAGATCATTAATTAAGATGATGATTTAGAATTTTGTGGCATGCATGACAGTAAAATCAAAGCAGGCTTTTCTTTTGGGACAATTACAATATCAGAAAATTTCAAAAGTGTTTTTTTAATTGTTTGTCCAATAAACCTTAGGTGTTTTTCAACTGATCTAGTGCAAATTGAGAGAAATTTATATCCTCAAAAAAATCTCCTGTCCCTTTAAATAGAGCTATGTACACACAAAAAAAATAAATATTTTTGCAACTTCTTAATTTTCACAGAAACTGCGGGAAGTGCAAAGAGCAAAAGAAAATTCATTTCCAAATTTACAGTACAATAAGACCACTCAGTTTGGGGATGAATTAGAGAATAAAGGTATGATTTTGGGAATCGGTACTCTCTTTACGACAAATTGAACCCAAGGCGATACCATTATTTTAAGTGGAAGAACGAGGCCGGAGGCCAAGTTCTTCCACGCAAAAATAATGGTGTCGACGGGTTCAATTCGTCGTAAAGAGGGTACCGGTTCCCAAAATCATACCTTATTCTCATTCTTAAACATCTTAATCATTTAAGGTCATCTTTAACCCAATTTTGCGATGCTTTACAGCTTAAATACAACAAGAAAGGACTGCCACCACCCAATGACAACAATCGAACAACCCGTTGAACGCAACGATCATACGCAACGAGACGCATAGTAGGCAGGCACGCGCGAAAGTAGCAAAACGAGGTATGACGCGAGCGCTTCAACCTAAAAATAACTTCAATACGTAGCGCGTACTACCTGGGTTCAATTAAACAAATTAAACCCGGGCATCAACCAATGAAATTGCTTACATTTTCACAGATGCTTAAGAATTATATATTTTGCCTCTTCATATTCTCCTTCAGGCATTGACTCTTATGTGGGTTGGCCCAGTGCCTCCTTTTTCTTCAATTGCCTCTACTCCCTGGGCTTATCCCAGCTGAATGCCGAATGAGACTAACTTTGACGGGAAACATCACGACGGCAAAACAACAAAAATACCATGATGCCATATTGCACTATGCTGGGTAAACCCTACCTTTAATCAATAAGATTTGAGTTTCAAAAAAGCCACTTTAGATTCGGCAACATTTTACTAGCATGTTGTTTAAACACACGTATTTGTGACAGGTCTAATGGATGGTGTCTGAGTTACCATGGTTACAAAGGAAAACTGTGGCAAAAAAGATTTGCATTGTATGACTTGTGAAGATTTCGAACATCCAAACCTTTTATCTCTTGGCAAATGATTGACATTTCCAATCAGAAACATGACAATTTCTACAGGGATCTTCAAGATTGCTATCACAATTTGTTAAAACGTTCACAAAATATTGGATATAATTTATTATAATTCAACTATTTTCCCCCAATAAGCTTCTGGAAAATTTCTACCAAAAGAGCAAGATCAGATACTACTATACTTTGCAAGGAGTTCTGGGGACATGAAATGCCCCTTTACCCCCCCCCCCCCCGTTTTTTTTTTTTTTTTTTTTCAGATTTGATTGGTTATACATTGGTTTAGTTGGTGTATCTAGCCAATCAGAAACATTGTAAGAAACCCTTAAATGCTTTTACAAATGGCAGGTCTATTTGATTGGTTACTCAAAGGTTATATCCTGATATATCATGTAATGAGCCAATCAGAGA
Source organism: Ophioderma brevispina (assembly GCA_023653785.1). NCBI lineage: Eukaryota > Metazoa > Echinodermata > Ophiuroidea > Amphilepidida > Ophiodermatidae > Ophioderma > Ophioderma brevispina. The sequence goes on along the minus strand of JAMKCH010017607.1, from coordinate 20,092 downwards.
TACCGTAAGAAAGGCAGTAGACATTAGGGGGTTAATTCTAAACACTCGATGAATCTATAATTCAAGGACATTTCATTTCAGTTACACTATACCGCAATTTATTTGTTGTCAATGTGATCAATCTTCTAATACTTGTAAAATATTGATTTACTGCAAATAATTTCTGCAAAGGTAAAACCAGATTTGTTAAAATTAATTGCTTGTTAATAAATTAAGTTTACAATGGTCTGTTGCAACTGGAATGTAGAGGAGTTGTTTTTTTTTTCAGGCTTGTGGACTTGAAATATCGATAAAATTATGAAAGTCTATTTTCCTCAAGTTATTGAGGTATTGATTTTGATTTTATTAACTTTATGTAAGGTAATTCATTTGTTCCACTGAGTGTTGTCATTAATGCATGTTATCAATTAGGCTACCTAATTATTATAGCTAGTGGGTAAGTCTTCGCATGTTGGTCACTGCATATTTTGCCATTAGTAAAGTCAATGTAACAGCCACAATCCAAACTAAGGACACCTATTATGTGACACACTCCCTGAACATTTTCAGAGGCATTATTCCCAAAGGAAAGGTCTGTTCTGTTACATACATCCCAGAGCTGCTTTGAAAGCAGTGATAAGGCCAAAAAACGAGAAGAATTCTTCTCGGCTTCTTGTAGCTCAAAACCCTAAACGCTATGCAAAAAAAAAAAGAGCTATGAGCTTTGCGGAATTATTTATTGCATTTTTAGACTTTTTTTTTCTTCACGGAATGAAAAAAGAAGCAAAGGCAAATGTGGTCAAAAATTGACCTAGATCTGTATGCGATAAAAATTATTTTTATACTATACAAATAGAAATCGCTCTCTCTCTAAAAAAAAAAAAGACAATTCTCTATTTCCTATTGCAGGTGAATGTGCCCACTAAGATGGATAGTAATTATATGGTAGCTCTTAACTAAAATGATGACTTTTCCACAGAATATAGCTTCTCAAAAAGAAAAATGACACTTTCCATCATCATTATTACTGATTTACTGTACTCAATGGCTCTTACAGATTGGAGTATTTTCTAATTAAGTGACGTCTACTCACTTTAAGTAACAATTGCATTAATTAATCTTTTTTTACGATAACACAAGGCATCATTGATCAAGTACGTGACTTTGAATTTTCATCGCAATTGCCTATTAGAATAGAATAATTCATACTAATCACTTCACCAAACCTAGCGCTTAAATTTGGTTGCATTTCATTTCCTGTGAAAATTTATATTTAGAAACAAACAGAAGGCATTTCCATATGGTTCCAGAGGAGGTTCTAGAGTTACCACTTAACTAGATTCATTAGTGCAGGTTTTTCAAGGATTATTGCAACAGTCCATCATTTATGTAAGAAAACACCTATTTCCTATGGCCCAAAAAGAAGATCGTTTGCTTGTCAAAATTTAATAAATATAAATGTTTTTTGAAATTGATTTTTTGTTTTTTTCACTTTACATAACAACAATCTATTATTAAAATTTTCTGTCACCATGCTTGGAAAAAGTGGGGAACTTGAGAACCACGTTCCTGGGAAATTTTGTCATTTGGAGGGAAATTTTTTTTTTAAATAAAGGAATACATAAGAATTGAAGGAAAATTTGCAATCTTGGACAAGCAGTTTGGTAATTTTCCTATTATTTTGAACCAAATATACTTGGCTGGGTATTTGTATGAGCAAAGGTGATTGCCTGTGTATAACGTTTAGATGGTATGCTACTATCTAATTTCAAATTTGATTATTTTTAACTGAAATTTAAAATGGAGTTATGATTTTAATGGAAATCATGTATTTCAAGAAAAATTTTGACAGCTATTTTCTAACCGTGGTCTTAACATTGTTAAGAAAATTTGAATATTATGTGTACAGCATTATGTGTACAGTAGTTGAAAAATATAGACATCGGCACTCCCATGATATGATTTTCTTTTTGCTACATTATGCTTATTGGCATGAAAGCATGTTTCAAAAGTAGGCACGATTTAACAAAATACATTGTTCCCCGGAATGCTTATGTTGCCTGGCATCGCGGTTTGTCAACGGGAGTCGTAGTTTGGTGATGTTTGATAGATTATGGCCAGTGACACAAAAATTTGATGGTATTCATGTTTTTCTCCAAGTACACGGACAACAAATGAACAAAAAGGCACACACACCATTGTGCATTGCGTGCATACAGAGCGTGGTATTTTTCCGTTACGCAGCATACTCTAGATGTGTACATTATGAAACTGCTCGTGCCGCTTCCAAAAAACGAATTTTGCATTTTGTTGTAAACAAATCACTCTATGTGATTTTACTGTGGTCTTAGTTTTCTTAAGGATGCTTTACCACCCTACCGCCAATCTAAGTTTCAGTTTGCTTGGGTTAAAATTAAGCTTTATTTTCCAAAGTTCTGCATATGCAAAAAATTCCATTTTCCCTCCATTTTACACATTTGAAAAGGGGCTAAACATACAATTATTCTGAATGAAAAAACAAACTGACGGAAATTCTAATTTTGGACCTATTCTGTAGTCTTAATCACAAGTTTTAGATGTCAAAAGTCCAGAAAGTAAAACAATTACAGATTTTGGTAGGCTATCTAAAAGTACAGCATAGGGTGAAAGATGTTTTTGTGCATCTTGTGGTAACAATATTCATGTGACATAATTAAAATTGAAAAAAATAAAAACAAAACCATTAATAAAAATGAAGGTGTTGGATCGCAAAATGCACCCATTAATTTTTTGTGGGCCGCCAGCGTTAGGTGGGAGGCACACTTAGTAATCGATTGTACGCTAAATGTATATGAGGTATGTCTGATGTTTGTCCTTGTCAACAAAAAAGTGAGCCTTGACCAGAACGCAATGTCCGAATTTGATGACACTTGATATGTGGGTACTGGTGGACACAACTTAGCATTACCTATGCAACGTGTTGATGGTAAACATGCATATTAATGAGTTCATTTGCATATTTGTTCTGATTGGCAGCCCACAGATATTTTATGGTTACTGGAGATTACTAGTTAGAGTAAGCCATGGGCAAATGGGTATGGTTAATACATTGAAACTACTGCTCACATTAAAGAGTTAATTGAGATTCAAATGAAATTTTGGTATTAAGGTATGTTAGCAATGACATTTCCTATGAAACATGGAAATTATATGTTGTAATCTGGTGGGGGCACCCTTAGGTGCTTGTTCCGATTTATGTCTATTGTGTTGTCTACTTGATATGAGAGGCTGGCACTTGCACATACGCCCATCAAGTACAGTGGGAAACAAACTTGCGGTTTTGATGGTAGAAGTGATAATGCATATTGCAAAGCCCTATTTTAATACTTTGCTAATATTTATGGTTAACCATTAAAATGGTGGGTTTTTTGTTTATATCTTGGGAATGGAATGGATTTGAGGGCTCAAATTTCAGGACAACAATGAGAAAAATACGGCCTTTCATCTGATATCAAAATCGATACTACTTCCGGGTAAATCAGGGGGGTCCCAAAGATGATCAGAACATGCACCTTTAAGAGCACTGTTCTCATTCCTGCTTCCACTTCCAAAGACAGCCACGGCTGGAAAAATGCAAATTTCCCAGGAACACAATCAAACTTTCAGTTTTATTGTGACCAATCGGCAGAAGTCGTCATGGAATAAGCACCCCACCCAATAAATATTCCACTTAGGTTTCATCAAAATCCATCCCAAGTTTGTAGGAGAGGGCAAACTGCCAATGTTCAGTTGGTTAACATTTTGATCACACACATACACACATACAAACACATAGCATGACTAAATGGTCCTTCCAAATGTAAAGCTATAGTGGCCCACAAAATTATCAACTTCTTTGAGACAAGTTTTGGGACAAAATGTCCCTTTAAAATACAATTTCCAATCACTTACAAGACTTCCAATTTCCTATATGCATGTAAAAACAACTGCTTTACAAAGTGCAAAATTAATTTACAATTTCACATTGGTATGCATACCACACAATTACATTGCAAATGCATAAATGCAAACTGTTATTTTAAAGTCTCTCAGTTTGGTTGCACAGCTGAATCTGATTTTATGACTTTTTTCAGTTTTTATCGCTTCTTTTTACCGTGCAGCATGACATGACTGCATCGTAACAAAGAAATCCTAGGCTTTAGACAGTAAAGAGCCACCTGGCTAAGGAAAGGATGCTATCAAAACAAGAGTCTGCCCCTCCTCCCTTGTTTATTTTTATTTTTTCAAAATAGGTACTCTTAAATAGTATCTTTAATTATTATTCACAGCTGTTTGTTACGAAAAAAGCCGAATAAAGCCAATAATATCAACAGCGATGTAATTTTGACACCCAATTTGGATTTATTCCACTCACTACATCATCTGCAATTTTACAAAATTTCATCACGATTGAACACGTTTTCTTTAAAATATAGTTTTATTGGGTGATAGAGCGCACTGTAACACGCAAACCATGACCGTTGTAGGCCTATATGACTGAATTCCTGTCATATTTTTCCCTGATTTTTACAGCTTTAGCTCTTGCATGCATGCATGCATGCTTCTACTTACATAAACTGTTAAAATTGTGTCACTATTAGTTAAAATTCTTCTAAAAATAAAAGAATTTGCATTTGGGTCAAACAACTGTGTAATCATCTTAAGATTTTTTTGAAACTATTGCTTCCATAAAATATGTGATGCCATCAAGAAAACAACATTACTACTTTGACTAACCCCCCCCACCCTTTAAAAACATGTCACATGAATGTTTACATAGAAAAGTAATTTTATTCAGAATGGCTATCTTGAATTACTCACGTGTAACATTGCAAGCTAGTAAATACGAACACATTGACTATGGTCGGATTTTCATGGCGCATGCCCTAGTTATTGATTGCTAATTTGTGATTGCTCTGCCTACCTATGCCTGCCAAACTACATCAGTGAGCAATGTGTCTATATGACACTCAGGTCGTACGCAGAATTTATTTTGGGGGGTGTGGGACCTCTTTTGGTAAAAGTGGACCTAACTCCCCTAAAACAATCCTTTTTGGACTTTTTGAACATTTCATCACCTAAAAGTGGACTTTCTTGTCAATATTTCTCTAAATTTTGGTCCTTTTTATCAAAAAATTCATCAAAAATTTGACCTTTTGCCTCTTTTGTGGAACCTAAAAGTGGACTTTCTTGTCAATATTTCTCTAAATTTTGGTCCTTTTTATCAAAAAATTCATCAAAAATTTGACCTTTTGCCTCTTTTATGGAATTCTTCCCCAAATTACCATATAGACAAAACCTATTCCCACACCTCAGGGACGAATAACGGAAGAATAGACAACCCTAGCGCGGATGGCGTACAGTAAAAGTGGTAATATTTGCACATGTAATTTTTTGTGCTTCTGCAATTTTTAGGATTTTCACTTGTTTTTAAATTCGCTTTTTTCAGCTATCCTACATAGACTGCACATAAAATAAACATTTTCGCGTGTTCTTAATTTCGCACTTGCTTAGAAGTGCACGAAAAGCACGAAAATTCATGCATCGCAAATATTTCCACTTTTAAAGTATTAGACAGCAGAAGGAAAATATGACCTTATCGGTAGAATAAACGTCAGAGCACAACATTTAATTTTAATAAAATACTATTTAAAGATAAACCTCAAGGTTATCAGTTGCAGTAAAATGCCGCATTGCTGTCAGAAGGGAAAAAAATTGTCTTTTTTTCTAAAAATTGGGAATTGCACATTTGATTTCTTACCTCTTTTTGTTCGTTCTTGTTTTCGTTTACATCTTCGTTGTCACTTCCCTGACTGTCCTCACCCGTAGCGTGTAAATTGTCCACCAAATCCGGTAATCTGTAATCATGTTAAACCAGAGAGTACACATTAGGTCTGTGCAAGAATTCCTAATATTTATCATGGAATACACAATCTACTACTGGAGGGGTGTGTGAGCGTGCGTGTATACACGCGTGTCAGCATGTTAAACACAAATTAAACATTTTCGTCGTTTCCTAATGCACATTGGATGGAGCCTCACCGGGGTTAATTCAATTAAAATGTCCACTGCCCTAGACCAGTCCATGTAACTACTGTCCATTGGTCTTCATGCAAGCATAATTTGAAGATGGTGACCTATCCCTCTCAATTCCATCTTTCTTGCTCATCATTGTTAAAGGTGCAACGAGAAATTTCACATATCAGGTGTCCCTTAAAAAATCGAAAGTACTGATTTTTGCCCTGATGTAAAGATTTCCATCAAAATATCTCCATCTGAAAGGATTAAGCTGAGAAATGTTTCTTTGGTATAAAAATTGTGAAATTTCCAATTTCGTATAGGAGCAAATACGAAATTCAGCCTATGTTTTACATTGAAATATAAGCAAATCAGAATCACCTTTTTCTTTCTTTTAAGACATTTCTATAGCCAAATACAAGGTAAGAAGTCTATTGAGTGTCTTATCTATATGGAATTACTATTATGACACAATATTTGAGTGCCTCAAAATCTCTCATTGCACCTTTAAATGCTCTACCACAGAGGCTAATGATATCCTTACAACAAATCAAGAACAATTTAATAGTACAAAATCATATTCACATTCCTCCTACTTAAGTGCATATTTAAGGCATAATTACATTACACCCATTTCACCAAGAGGATGTATAGTCTTCTTCCTACAATGCAATTCTTCCCATACAATTTTTGCATTGTGGGAAGAAGACTGTACCTCCTTTTTATTTCACCTACTCTGTATCAAATGAATTCTTCTGTGTAATTGTACCGATTTTACTACACACAGCCCCAGCCCAAGATCAAATCCAAGAAAGGGCAACCAAAATTATGCATTTAAAATGTAGTTTTATTACTCGAAACCTCATATGCTTATGAGAAATTGCAAATCCAGTGCAGAAGGTGGTTCCATAGTTTATTTTTTGTTTTAAAAGAACACATCACTTTCAACCTGTGAGATTAACCTTTTTTCTTATATTTGAAAATGAAGTGTTATGACAGCAATAACTGTCATAACTGCCTTTCTCAATTTAACTGTATACTAGAGTGTGGGCCTGACATTTCGATCCTAGCAGAATCTGCATCAAAGGCATTCAGTTTACCTACACAGGCTATTTCTGTGGAGAAGCAGTTGGTAACAGCATTTACTTAAATATTTTTTATTTCTCAATTTAAGGTAGACATTTCATATAGAAGTCCCACATACGCAAATGAGGTATTGCCATTTATTCCATCAAGCACTACTGCACAATATCATACAGCACATGACAAAATCAATTGTAATACCTCATTTGCATCCTTGGGACTTCTATATGAAACGTAAAGCCAATTTAAGGGGAGCCATTTCTTTTTTTGATATTTTCCTAGTTGTGTCAGTTTTTAGGGCAAAAGGAGTTCCTTGATTGAGGAAGGTCCTTAAGGCATAATCAATATTCACACCAGGGGGAATAATGACCTCAGGAAAAATGCAAGTTTTAATAATTAGGGCAGATGGGGGAGCCCTGATTTTTTTATTTTGGTTGAGTGGACTTGAATCTCTTTTCCATATGACACGGGTTGAAATGAGGGAGAACTGAATTTAAAAAAAATCTAATTTGAGGAAGGGATGTAAAGCATCAAATTTACCACTGTAAATAGTGACTGCTCTTCAAACTGAGCATAAACTAAGTCAACATGCAATGGAGACTATTATACTTAAATCCATTTTCAATTTAAAACATTTAATATTTCAACTTACTCAAATACAGTATCTGTATTCCCAAATCAATTTGAATCCTACTTATTCACTCATTGCCTTTAATCAGTTTACACATACTCCTATGTTTATAACATTAGAGCCAATACTGACATCCGGTAGCGCTTCAATAGTTTAACCCTTTGTAGTCACTTTTAGACTCTGCTATAAGAAACGTACACTGTTGCTACTGTTCAATACCAACTAAAAGGTATCTTTATTAATAAAGGTGCTTGTTTCAATTTATGCCTATCATGTTCTCTGTTTGAAATGAGAGCCTGAGACTTGCATGCACTTACTACCTTTTTTTTTTTTTTTTTTTTTAAAAAAAATCTAATTTGAGGAAGGGATGTAAAGCATCAAATTTACCACTGTAAATAGTGACTGCTCTTCAAACTGAGCATAAACTAAGTCAACATGCAATGGAGACAAGAAGCGTGTTTCTATTGAAGATCCTGCATTTTACCGGTAAATCTCTTACCGGGAAAGAGCAAGGAAAAGGTGGATAACGGTCAGTTTCTATTGGGCACTGTTTACCGGTAAATACTACCTGGCTGCTGTCGACCAACTCCACATAAAACTTTGCCGGCAAAAGGTCGTACACTGAGGTCAACGCAAAGCATTGTGGGTTGACTTTTTCAACAAAAATATGGCGGGATTTGCGATAGTAGGATTGATGTCGATTTTGACATTTTACAGTCAAACTTCAGAGGCAAATGATGGGTTAGATGGGTTAAATGTTTGTGAACGTCAGAGAAGGGTTCGAAGGTACATGTAGTTGTACAAGCGGCGAGAGGCGATGTACGTAAGATCAAGGAGGCACCGCCGAATCATGTCCCTCATCTCTCTGGTCTACGCGTCCACACGTAGGGCCTATCGTCGATCGTAATCACGCGGCATTATCAATTTCCGTTTCCTCGCTTGCATGCGCACTGTCGCGGAACGGAGTGTGTTTCTATTGGCGTTTACCGGTAAGTGACACCGCTATTTTCCTTCCTCGAGAAGGAAAATTTTGCCGGATTGATTTACCGGTAAATAGTGAGGGAGGTCAGTTTCTATTGAGCACATTTAATCCCTTATCCGTCTCTTTTCCGGTAAATGGTCCCAATAGAAACACACCTTATTATACTTAAATCCATTTTCAATTTAAAACATTTAATATTTCAACTTACTCAAATACAGTATCTGTATTCCCAAATCAATTTGAATCCTACTTATTCACTCATTGCCTTTAATCAGTTTACACATACTCCTATGTTTATAACATTAGAGCCAATACTGACATCCGGTAGCGCTTCAATAGTTTAACCCTTTGTAGTCACTTTTAGACTCTGCTATAAGAAACGTACACTGTTGCTACTGTTCAATACCAACTAAAAGGTATCTTTATTAATAAAGGTGCTTGTTTCAATTTATGCCTATCATGTTCTCTGTTTGAAATGAGAGCCTGAGACTTGCATGCACTTACTACCAAGTATCGTGGGAAACAAACTTGCAGTTTTGATAGTAGAAGGGATAATGCATATTACAAGGTCTATTCACTACTGCAGTAATATTAATGGTTAACCATTTAATAGATGGTATGAAAGAATAGATTTTGAAGTTGAAAATCCAGGACAACAATGAGAAAAATATGGCCTTTCATCTGATATCAAAATTGATACTACTTCTGGGTAAATCAAGGGGGTCCCAAAGGTGATCAAACAAGCACCTTTAACCATTTCAACCATGGCCGATTTTTTATAGGTTATGTATAGTCAGTATAGTATGGCTCCCCAAATGTCCTCTCAGCCAGTGGCGTAACAGGCGGGGGGGCAGGTTGCCCCCCCTGACGACTTTGGTCGGGAAAAAATTTGCAAAAATCATGCTAAATCAGCCGTTTTTTAGCCCTCTGACCGGGAAAAATTGGCCTTTGGACCCCCCCTGAGAGGGAAAATTTCCCAAACCTGGGAAATTTGCCCCCTCAGAGCGGGCAGGCCCGTTACGCCACTGCTCTCAGCTGTTTGAAAGTCTCATTTATTATGACAAAACCAGAATAAAATGAAACGAGAGCATCAAGGATGCTGTGGCTTACTCCAGAGGTGTGGCGTTGAGTTGTGCAATGAGGTGAAACAAACCAATTAAGTGACAATTCCCATATCCTAACGTCCCTAAATGCATTTTTTCCACTTTTCAAAAATCACGGAGCGGACCCGTTTTTTTTTTTTTTGGAAATTGCCCCTAGATCAACAAGAAAAATAACTTTTTTTTTTTTTTTTTTTTTTCAATACCAACTAAAAGGTATCTTTATTAATAAAGGTGCTTGTTTCAATTTATGCCTATCATGTTCTCTGTTTGATATGAGAGCCTGAGACTTGCATGCACTTACTACCAAGTATCGTGGGAAACAAACTTGCAGTTTTGATAGTAGAAGGGATAATGCATATTACAAGGTCTATTAAGGTGCAGTAATATTAATGGTTAACCATTTAAACTGCAGCTTTTTATCTGTATCTTATGGAAAGAATAGATTTTGAAGTTGAAAATCCAGGACAACAATGAGAAAAATATGGCCTTTCATCTGATATCAAAATTGATACTACTTCTGGGTAAATCAAGGGGGTCCCAAAGGTGATCAAACAAGCACCTTTAACCATTTCAACCATGGCAGATTTTTTATAGGTTATGTATAGTCAGTATAGTATGGCTCCCCAAATGTCCTCTCAGCCAGTGGCGTAACAGGCGGGGGGGGCAGGTTGCCCCCCCTGACGACTTTGGTCGGGAAAAAATTTGCAAAAATCATGCTAAATCAGCCGTTTTTTAGCCCTCTGACCGGGAAAAATTGGCCTTTGGACCCCCCCTGAGAGGGAAAATTTCCCAAAACTGGGAAATTTGCCCCCTCAGAGCGGGCAGGCCCGTTACGCCACTGCTCTCAGCTGTTTGAAAGTCTCATTTATTATGACAAAACCAGAATAAAATGAAAAAAATCACGGCGACACACTTTTGACAGCTGATTTAGATTATTTGTTCCTCTAACCACATCCTGCGTAAATTTTACGAAATTTGATTGCGGGCAAATATGATTTTTCTTTAAAATCTAGTTTTACATGTCTTTCTATGGAAAATGGACATATAGAGGGCGCTGTAACATACAAATCATGACCTTTGCAGGCCTATATGGCAAGATTCCCACAATGGATTTTCCTGATTTTTGCAGAGATAATAGCTCTTGCATGTCCCTACTTATGTCAATTGTCAAAATTATGTTGCCAGTGCTTAAAATTGTTCTAAAAATCAAAGAGACAAATTGCATGGGGTCAAACAGCTGTGTCCTGTGGTCATTTGTGGGCCATCTCCAAAACCACTGACCTAAGACTAGGCTTGTTTGGACTCATTCAACTGCCTTTTAATGATGAATTAGAATATGGTCATGAAAAATCATAATTTTGATTTTTATTTAAAATATAACCATTTTGATCACTGAGCGATCATAATTACCATCAGAGCCCGGCTTCAGGGTAAAGAAGCTTAAACTGTTCAAATGACTCCATAATATAGGTCAAAGCCTGATAGAAATCAGCTTTTATGGTTTGAATACACCATAAAATAATTCAATGATTAACAAGTCTCATTAATTCCTACTCAAGCAGGCCTTCTAGTTTCAACTACTGTAGTGCCAAAAAAAATTGCTTTAATTTTATTTTTTACTTATGCAGTTAACCTCACTGTAAAATGCTTGTGAGAATATTGTTACCCCTTAGGGCTTAATGTGTAGTTTAAACCAAACCATAAATTGAATAAACTGAAAAATTATTCGAAACAGTTAAAAGCTGTAAAAATTGTGAAAATTTAATGCCGCTAAAATATCTCAATATAGAATAACCGACTTAATTTGTGCTATCATAGATTTTGCAGTATCACAGTGACTGGATACTTTGATACTGGATACTTTGAAAGCTGATATCATCAGTTTAAACTGCAAGATTAAATTACAGGTCCTACAAGCACCTCAATCTCGTGGGCAAAGTTCACTGACCGCTATATAAGTGTGTTTCTATTGAAGATCCTGCATTTTACCGGTAAATCTCTTACTGGGAAAGAGCCAGGAAAAGGTGGACAATGGTCAGTTTCTATTGGGCACTGTTTACCGGTAAATACTACCTGGCTGCTGTCGATCAAATCCACATAAAACTTTGCCGGCAAAAGGTTGTACACTGAGGTCAACGCAAAGTATTGTGGGTTTCCCTTTTCAACAAAATATGGCTGGACCACTGACCTCTATACATGGATAGCGGGCGGCGATCGAGAAGTGAAACATTTTGTCCTCCATTTTGTAGAGGGCAAGAACCCGTCGTTACTGCATTACTTTCAATGGCACTTGTACGTCAAATTTGAAATTTACTCAAAATAAGGGAAAAGAAGAGGTTTTTTCACACAAAGGAATTTTTTTATTTTCAAAACAAACCATTAATGAACAAATTAAGAAATTTCCGGAAAAAAATAATGAAATAAACTGAGGAAATGTGATATAATAAATAAATAAATGCAACATTTTTTTTTTTTTTTTTTTTTCTGTACGGTGACCTCTCATGTTCTGCCCTCTACAAAATGGCCGCTGGGGAAGTTCCGGTTGTTTCAATCGCCGACTATTCAATTACGTGCGAGCCCGCTATCCATGTATAGAGGTCAGTGGGCTGGACCTGCGATAGTAGGATTTATGTCGATTTTGACATTTTACAGTCAAAATTCAGAGGCAAATGATACGTTAGATGGGTTAAATGTTTGTGAATGTCAGAGAAGGGTTTGAACGTACATGGAGTTGTACAAGCGGCGAGAGGAGATGTACGTAAGATCGCCGAATCCTGGCCCTCATCTCTCTCGTCTACGCGTCCAGCCGTCCACACGTAGGGCCTATGGTCGATCGTAATCACGCGGTATTATCAATTTCCGTTTCCTTGCCTGCATGCGCACTGTTGCGGAACGGAGTGTGTTTCTATTGGCGTTTACCGGTAAATGACGCCGCTATTTTCCTTCCTCGAGAAGGAAAATTTTGCCGGGTTGATTTACCAGTACATAGCGAGGGGGGTCAGTTTCTATTGAGCACATTTAATCCCTTATCCGTCTCTTTTCCGGTAAATGGTCCCAATAGAGAAACACACCTTATGTCTAATGTAACCAACAAGCTGACTGCTGTTTTCTGGGGTTTAGCTACGATGCTTCTTACCCTTCTTATACTACTGTAAAAGAAACTTTGAATATGCCAAGAAAACCTTGCAGTTTGTCGTGCTTATTGAATTAAGTTTCCAACAGCTACATATTAAAACCTGTAGGTAAAAAAATTTAAAGGCTTTTAAATTTGCAGTTCTGAGCACGAAAAATGTGAAGATAAAAGTTCACAAAAATTGATGTTATGTTGTTGATGAACTTTCCTACAAAACCGAGAAAATGATAAAGATACTTTAATTTTTTTTAAGCTACAGAATTCAAAGCTTTTCATGTCAAATCTTGAGAGGTTATCTCTAAACTGCACACTTCTTGTACTGCATGGTGTATTTTTAGGAAGTGCATTACAGGTCTACACTGATTAAAACACGAGAGCATTGACATTTTGAGAAGGGGGGGGGATAAAAAAAATCACCTTCCCACTGGATTTCAATTCATCATCATCATTAAAACAGTGTTTTTTTCTGTCTAATAGTGCTTTGTAATTTAGCATATTATTTTGTTTCACATTTCTAATTTGTGTTCCTTACATGGGCAAAGTTTAATAAATATTTTTGGGGTGCAAAATTTGTTACTTTTATATATAGTAATGTTATTAAGTATTTCTTGGGTAAACATTCTCCCACGCCATGCTTTCTTTAGCATGCTGTGTGTCTTAAAAATGGTAAATTATGTAATACTATATTTTCTGTGTACCAAATACAAAGGTATACCAATCACTTGACAGTGTCACTTCTCTTATCTTTTGCTGCCATTTTGTCTATCCCCTCACTTTGGGGTAGTAATCTCATTTTGAAAAGCTATACATGCAAAGGATGCTAAAAAAACCTTTTATTTTTTTCCTAATTTTGTATGTTTTTTTTTTTTTGTGGCATACATGCCGATCATACGCTTGCTAAGCATTTTATTTTGTTTTGTAAAAATAACAGCTACAAATTATTTTATGTGAGGACTGTAAATGGAAAATTAACTGAATTTATGAAAATTGATAGTCGTACAAAGATGAGTTCTTGATCACTTGTGAAAATTTCTTGCAGTAAAATATGTGTTATAGTATAAATGATAAACAAAATAATGGTAAATCTGACATTGTTATTGTGTGTCATGGGATAATGAATGACATGTTATGTAAAAGCATACTCCTTACAGTAGACTTGGAAATAAACACAGCTTATGTAATATAGGTGTTGTAGAGGGAAATTTTTTGAGGTTTTTAATTTTTGTGCTTCTGGTTAACTTCAGACCTGTAAATTTTAAAGCCTGCAAAAGTATTTTTTGACAGATAGGGTTTAATATGAGGCTACTCAAACCATGAATTAAATTGCGAGACTGTTCAGAGTGTCAAAATGGGTGAAAACTTAATACAGCTAGAAATTATCTCACTGTGCACGTGCAGGAGCTGAGTTACATAACACAGGCATTTTCTGGGATAAAAATAACCTTGAGAACAACAAAAGTGAAGAGTAGAAAAATTCAATATGATTGTATTTCTGATTTGGGGCAATTTTACTGAATTTAATTAAACTTGATTCTGATCTTGATGATGTTCTTGCTTTAGAAATAAGATATTTCCTTTGTTTCACAGTTTTGATGGCTCACTAAGGTATAGGATTGGCTGTTACACACTCGCAGAAAAACAGCTCTATGAAATCAGATCTACCGTTTAAAAAGTATTCACTTGACACTTGATTAAGTAAAAATCAATCTTTACTCTACATATTTCCTCAGATTCAAGAAGCTAGTATTATTTATCATATTTTTCTTTATTCTTTAAAAAAATCACTTTTTTTTAAAATAAATTATCCAGCTGAGAGGGAAGATCAAAACTTCAGGAAGTAGTTTGAATCAAGTTCTCTTGTCAGCTTTTTTTTAAAAAAAAAAAAGTTGTTTAAAGACACTATCAGGGATTTGAAAAATATTTGAATTTGCCAGGAATAAGCTTCAAATGAAGGATAAGTCTGTAAATTCTCATAATTTACCTTTTTCTCCAGCTGTAGAATTGACAAAAAGGAAAACGGCAGTGTTTCCAATACGATTCTCCATTCACAATTACGTGTTGTAGTAAGTGTCACGTTCGGACAATAATGACATAAAATCTCCGATCCTGTCCTTTATTAGGTTGCTTCCTGGTCCATCATTTGAGGGTATGTTAGGAATCCTGTACTTGTTACATACTGCAAAAATCTGATTTTTGATGATTTTTTTTTCGATTTGCTGAATTTAGCAAATCACTGAAGTGTCTTAAGTGTTGATATTTTTTGTTAAATTCTGTAAAATACCTGTAACTTATAAAAACTTCAAAATATCACTAGAGAATTGCATAAATATGGTTCTCTTTTTCCTACAAAATGTCTTTTTGTTAAATGAAAAAAAATATTGTCATTCTTAAAGGAAATGATTATTATGATTCCTTCAAGAGGAATGGTCCGATTTAAGTTTTAAAAAGTTTTCATCTTGAATGGCCTTCACCCCAAAACCTCATCTGTAAACTTTTTGCCCAGAGATTCCAATCCGTTTGATGCAACAGCTAAAAAAAGGGGTCTTTTTTTAAAAGCCCATTAGAGTACTATTTAGAATCACATTGGTCGACTCAAAATGGGGCCATTCTGCACTCATAGCTTTCAACCAAACATCCCTTTCTAGTCCTAAGACTCACAGGGTTTCTAGGTAAACAGGCCTGCAGGCAAATTCTCTAAATTATGCAGATTAGATACGTACTTAGCATATTTTACACCACAATCTAATCAGGGCGAGAACTCTTCAACCCCTTCTTTTCCCAATTACAAATCATTGTTCGTCCCTTACGGAACTCCAGAATAAATGGGATACAACATGGGTTAACCTTTTCAACAGACTGACGGACGAACGACGGACGGACGCTGCTCATTTCATAGTCCCCTCCAGAACTTCGTTCGTCGGGGACAATTAAGTAGCCTCTGCCTATGTACCAAAATTTTGACCACTTCCAGTGAAATCTGGGGTTTTTGTGACAAGATTAATTTAGCAATCGGCCTGGTCCTTTAAAATTCTTTTAATTAAATAGGTTGACCTTCCAAAATTACAACCTTACCCCTGACACAATACTCATTTGTCAATTGTGATTTTTGGGGTGTTACCTTATACCTTAAATTACATCAGGTAAATGTATGTTTGTCTGGTTTCATGTGAAAGTTGAATTCATTCTTTGTTATTCGAGTATTCACAACAATTGGTATCAAAATATGGTAGTACACACTGAAATTGACATCCATAATCCAATCACATTGCTATCTCAATTTCTAACATTTTCTTTCCGAATAACTTTTCTTCCCATTCAGATAGTCCTCACATTTCCTTGTCTACATCGAGGAATGTATATACACTTCCTCGCAACAGGCTTTCGAATTACAATTTTAGAAATACATGCACTGGTGCATGTAACTTCAAAACTTTACATGCACAATGTAAAAGTTTACATGCACAGGCTAATGTAAACATGGATTGGTGCTACTGCAAACCTTTATTCATATCAGCGACTCTGGTATGTTTAGACTATTGACAGTTGGCTCAAATTTTATCTTTCAGCATTCAATGACTTCCTATGAAATCCGCAAATGCATAGTTTTATGAATTCCAAGTTTAAATTTACATGCACACATCTGCAGGATACAAAAGTTACATGCCAAAGATAAAGCTACATGAACCTGTGCATGTGTGCACCTGTGTATTTCTAAACTGCTCGCAATAGTAATTTCTAAAAAGCTCTACCTTTGGCCAAATATTGTACACTAAAAAGTGTAAGCTCACCCTTTACTTTAACAGTTTCTATACTTTTGATTCGGAGAAAATCCCCATGGGCACAGTAATTTTCCTTCTCATTACAATATTCATCAAAGACAATATTACAGAAGATAGAAAATTGTCTGAGACAGGCTACATGTAATGAGTTTCTTTCCTAGAAAGATACACACCTGTCTGTAGTCTAAAGACCATCCTGCCCTTGCTCCATACAATATTATCCCCACAAGGTATTATCATAGGACAAAGTGATTTGAGGTTTTATTTGTGACCTTCCATTACATCTTCAATTTCCAGTCTTGTTTATTTACACAGTTAAGGTTATGGTTGGAATAACAGTGTACATTAATCTAATCCAGTGTCACATTATACATACAGCTTTTGAAGTGAGAAATTAAAACATTTAAAGAGGTCCATGCCTGATCGGTCCCCAAGACCCCCGATTTTACTGAAGTAGTCAAAATTTTAAAGCTACTATTTTTCTGATGAACTCTGTGAAATCTTGGGGCTTAAAATATGTTTGGTTTGGATGTTATGAGGAAAAAAATGTCCCATTTGGGTCGACCAATATTAATTTTAAACAGTAATTTATTGGGCTTAAGAAAATCATTTTTTTAGCTCCCATGTCAAAATAAACTAAAATATCAGTGTAAAAAGTTACAGAGAGGGTATAAGGGTCAAAGTCATTCAATCAAGATGTTCGTTAGTATGTTCGTGCAAAGTCCAAAATCACAGTCGCAGATCCGTCTTTAACCAGCTGATAGTTTCTCAGCAATGTGATAAGCTGGGATTCCTCTTGGGACTTGTAGACCTCACAGTCATCTATGAATGATGTGGCTAATGGTTGCTGGCTTTCCACAATCGCAGTTTGGTGAAGGCTCTACTCCGATTCTTGTGAAGCAAGTTCTTTGTACGACCAACGCCAGTTCTGAGTCTGTTGAGGTGGACCATGCTTCCTATCAGGTCCCACAGCCTTTGGGCTTGCTAGAGGGGCGTCAATCAAGAGAAAAGTTACATATAAGGATCATCCCATCCCCTATAAGTATAATGTTTCCAGTAACGTCAAAAATGACAGCTCAGCTTGAATTGGTAGGGATAAGGTTGGCAAAATCTCTCAGTGGTCCCCGTAATTACTGTGAAAGTTGGAAATTTTGCAGCAGTTTAATATTCACTGATCAACATGGAAATACAAATAAATGGACACACAAAAATATAGTAATGTAATAAGAGTTCAATTACACTTGTGAAAAATTAACAGCATTTGTTTTAAAATCAAGAAAAGTTATGTACAGGAAAATATTGGCTTATTAAAATAACATACATGGTCCTTTTTGACAGTTTCAGAATGTAATTTTCTGCATAAAAAAAGGCATTTACTAAATTGCACTGATAATTGAATGCATGTATATTCACTCAACACCTATTCATTACATAATTTATGGTTTTATTTAGAAATTAAATATCTTCCAATTTTGCTTGATATGAATTATAAGATTTAATAGATTTCTCAAGATCCTGATGCATGATGTTAGGCCTGAAAGAGTTGTTCAATCATGAGTTCTAGTATTTCCACACTCAACTCTACGGCTGTCCGGTAAGTACGTATATCCTGTTTCTAAAATTGAAAAAAAAAAGTTGGCGCAGCGTTTGAAAATTCTCAAGACTGGAATAATACCGAAAGGCATTGTGGGAAAAAGGGATGTGGCCCGTAGCGATTGCGTGTTAACTTTTCCGTGTTCGCTAGGTTCTATAGGTTCAGACCCAATTACGATACATATCCAAAACAAAACATAGTAACGGACCCTCTGATGCAAAAATCTCCATAGAACCCCTTCGTTTTCCGGAGATATTTGAGATTTAGTTTCATTTGCATGCATTCGCTATGACGGATTGATAACGTTAATCTCTCGCGCAGTACTAATTTAGATAATATCTTTCGAAGTCTGTGACACAGACTACGCACTTTCCGGACCGCCGTAACTCAACTCTAATCTGATCATGACCTTGCAAGCCTCCTGTATGGATCACTCACTTTTCAGTCATACCACATTTACTACATGTCAACTTGCTGCACTGCCACAAGCCAAAAAAGTACTAGGCCACAAAAAAAAAAAAAGTTTTGTCCCACTGATGATTGGCTTGAAAAGTAATGCGGTTGCGGTAGTGTTTTTTGTTTTTTTTTTATAATTTTCAACTCTTTTGTTCTCGGCAATAAAACGTATCAATGTGCATGCACACACTGATCGTCAACGTTTCCCCGGCTGTTAATCCAGTCGCATGGTATCAAATTCTTCATCATGGCAGTAGCACCATCAGCGATTTCGCTGCCTCAGATCCCACTGGTTTCCCCCAAACAATATTTCAATTGTGCAATATCTTTAAGAGTTTTGTTTTCTTAGTGCAGTTTTGTGGAAACCATTTGTTTATAGTTGCAGATTCAACTTTTTGCTTTGAGAAGAACGTATCCATCGTTACCTTTCCGAGCAGCATTATAGACGCTGACGTTGCAATGACCTAGTGGACCCGCACACAGTAATAACGTGCCGCATGAAATAGCACGTAAATAGGACTCTGTTTGCATGTGCCGAGTTTTTAACTGAAGCGGAAGATTTTGTCAAGTGGAATCATATCAATGTGTTGTGCCATCGATAAATCTTTAATATGTAATGTTTAATGCTAGGGGGTGGCATCAATTTGGTTTTGCGATAAGCGACGCTAAACAGCCACTTTAGTTGCACAGTTTTCCACCCGTACGTGATCCTGCACACTGTACAACGGACTTATATTGCCAGTTTTTGGTGGTGGAGTGTTTTCACTTCGCACGCTGGTGCCCAGTAATTATCGTCTCTGCACTCACATCAACTTAAAATAGTTCGCCAGTTCACCGCCGGAGAGTCGCATATGGCGTGAATCGGCAGTTTCACAATTCCAGTTTTCAACAAAATTTGGAGTTCATGACTTTTTTTTTTGAAAAAAAAAATAAAAAAAGTTCCGCATAACTTTTTTTCAATTTTCGGCGAAATTTACAAACGCGCGCGTCAGCTTTGAGACAAACCATTTTTTTTTTTGGCTCTATAGTGTGTTCACTATAAGATGAAACATGAGCTTGATAAAGTACATTGAGATAACACTAGAGAAGACCAAGGTCATAATGCAACTCTAGGCTAAATATACTATAGTATAGCATTAGGGTATTTTGGCACAACTTGGAGCCAGGGGTAGCACTGCATGGTAAAAGTAAGGGGTCCAGTGGAAGATAACTGGACCCTTAACCCCCACCTTTAGTCTGAAACCAAGGGGTCCAAATGTGATTAAATTAAGTGGTAAAAATGCTGGTTCTCAAACCATGGCTCCACGTCATGATCA
>JAMKCH010017606.1:0-32113 GCA_023653785.1 Ophioderma brevispina | reverse complement strand
AAGGCATAAAAATCATCAGTCAGACTCAATGGCAATAGGTAACCTACTTTCCGGATCGGTCACATTAAAAGATACTTCTATATAGATGACAACCAACCTCAGAAGAAGACCGCCCACGCCGGTTGGGACAACCACCCTTGGCCCCCAGGAAATGCAAGATTCAATGACCGCGAGAAGGTCAACTCCTAGAATGCAAGTGAAATCTGTATGTCAACTACACAAGACTATATTCCTCTATTTATACCAGAATTTTGTCGTTTGTATTTTCCCATCCATGCAGCGGTTTTTGCCCGGGCCAGAATCTGGCAAAAATGGAACTGAGTCCTCCTTTTTTCCTGCGCATTTGCTACACCAGTTCACTTTCACCAAGCCTGCAGATAGTCCCTCCAAATTTCCTTATTCTTATGAAGGCCATGTCGGGGTGATGATCGTACCCAAACCTACCAAGTTATTTTATCCTATACGACATGATCATTTCCCGATCTTACAGAGATTGGTCATACGAAACGCGAGGTACAATTTCGATATAATGATATTATTGTATTCCATCTAATAGTTGGTAGTGAATCATTTAACTCTTCACTATGTACTTTTAATTTTCACAACATCTGCACCATTATTTGGTGATTAGATCATCAGACACTCTAAAACATGCCCAATTCAAAATGATCAGATAACTTGTCCGTGGACTTTTGAAAATATATCCAAGATGGTTGTGCCAAGATTGTGTCATGTAATTAGCAATATCTCAACAGCTTCCTGAAGCAGATAGAGGATAAGTGTAGTTATCTTTTGTATAAGTTTTTTTTGGGTCAAGAATTTTAAATTTGTACTTCTTTGAAGCACTGGGGGGGGGGTCTTCCTACCCGGCTATCAAAGATACGCGTCACTGCATATAATTAGCAAAGATTAGTCATAATATCTCTTATTTAATTTTTGACTTAAACAGTTATGCTGGTATGTCTGAAAGGGAGCTAAATTTTAGGCCTGAGTTTAACAGTGTTAGTCCTACACCCTCAGTGGAGACCTTGTTTTTCGTTAAAATAATGTGAAAGTTAAATGTAACGGTGAAACAAATTCCTCACGGATGGGCCCGACAAACCCATTCACAAGAATTTTTCTCACCCGTTACAGTACATTATGTTGGAAGGACTAACCTTGTTAAACCTGGGTCTAAAGTTAGCTCCCTTTCCATTACCACCTTAGATTTGTTTTTAAGTCTTAACAGACGTCTTCAGTTACACTTTATAAAAATTGTCTCTACATTAACTGTCTGCATTAACCAAGCATGGCCTCTGCTTGTTCCATACCTCCTGCTTATGAGCCTTTAAAGTATTTGAGAATGGTTGCCTTTCTTCCCCATAATTAATCCACAGTGTTGGTCAAGAGAGGGCTGAAGCAGCCATAAGTAGTGGGTAAAGATCTATATCGTGGCAGTTTAATTTGCTGCTTCCTTTTCAAATAGCTACGTTTGCATGGTGGGAACTATAGCAGCTTCCATACAAGAGTTACGGTAATATTGGTGTCAACAATAGCAGTAGTTTTTGCATAGGAATATGTTTTAGGTGCATCCCATATATCGTGATATCTCTAAATTCCTTGGTTGAAAATGAAATACAAACTTTGGAGGATGATTGTCAACTTGTAAGTGGCTTATTTTCGAGTTGAATTCCCGTTGGGGGACCGGGATTAGGACACAAGATAGATCCTGTTTGCAACAATGAATAGACTTCAGAATTTGAATAAAGCACCAAAAATGTGCGGACGCTATATTTGGGTTAGATGAAATATGAGGGTTTCGGCTCCAGACTAACAATTTTGATAGTCCAGATTATGATCAATTATACATTCCCTGAATTAATTCAAAAGGGATCGTGAAATTTAAATTGATTATAATTTTTTTAATTTTTTTAATATTTTTAACTTCTCTGTGATATCAAACTTTGCTCTCTCGCATCCTCTCTCGCTCTGTTGCCTATCGTTTGAACATTTGGGTTGAATATGTACATATTAGTCCTGATTCTTATAACTTTCTTTATTATATTGTCTGTCCAATGCCCGAATACTGGCGTTGTGAATGTGCTAGGAAGCAATTTTAATTTTTGGTGCTTAAACTCGATGTTATACATCCACAAGTCTGGAAAGGATAAAGCTAAGATTTAAAAATGAACATTAAGACTGTCAGCCCATTTTGAAAAACAATTACCAGTTTATTGTAACCTTTTCCAAGCATTAATTTCCATTGGTGAGTTTATCTATACAATTTAATTTTAGTGACACAGTCGTCCATTACCTAGTCAAGGTTATATAAAAGATGTTTTGGATTTGGTTGACTTACCCATGCCATCTTGTATAATTGTATCTCAAAATGGCTGCTATTTTGACACTGTAAATCTTCATTTTGATTTAACTTTATTTCAATATAAGTTTATTCATAGGGAATTATGGTAAGACCTGATATGCTATGGTGCATTTAGCTTCCACGAGTTAGTGATATCAACCCGGTCAGGCAGGTATTTTTACTCGTACATCTAAGTGCAAGTTTAGAAGTTTTTATAGGCAGCCGACTCATAGTCCCACTACAACGGTACAGAAGACGGCACATTGATTCAGTCCTGTTGACTCCCTTCACACAGTTATTCATTGTCGTCGGAAAAAATTAATATCTCCTTTTATATAGGTGGTAAAAGTCCGGCCTCCACAACAACAACGGAATAAGTCGTGAAACTAATGTGGTCTGAATTGTCCCCTGAGGCTATATTCTTCACCGTTGTAGGTGGAGTATGAGCCCAAGATACATATCTCCTGCACCGTTAAACCGCCCAGTGCTTTTCAATCATCACGCTCACGATTTAATATGCTTTGGGCATTGAATCCTCAGTGAATGTCCTGACCCGAGAAAGATAAATGCCCTATAGTATCCTTGTTCAAAATCGTACATTGTATCGTGGAATGGCCGAGTGGAGCTGAATTCTACTTACAACATACTAAACAATCCTGATTAACTTAAAGATTACAAAAACACTGTCCTATGTACATAGAAACCACCCATGATTACACCCTTTAGAACTGTAGTTGGCAGTATCTTTGTATGCTTCCAATTTAAAACTGCCTGTAGGTAGTCCCTGAGTGTTGTATTAGCTGGATGTGGAGTAGACTAGTTGGTATGAGTCCTTTTAAAGTGCGCTGTGAATTGTTTATTTGGTATGATTGTCCAACGAATGTTGATTAACCAGGGAGCACGCCCATTTTTTTAATTCCCCAATGCATTTTGGGTTTCCGAAAAGAAATCCAATAGATGCCATGACACACGACCCAAATCCAGAGGGCCTGATTTCCGAGCCCCCCCTGTGGGCCCAGGGGGGTCAAACTCTGACCAGTATGCCAAGTATATCTATGTTGTTAAATTAAAGGAAATCACACTAGGAATATGAATCTCACCTTTTAGTTTAGTGTCAACCTACATCATTGCTGAAAATCGTGCATTAAGTTGTACAAGCATATACACTCAAACGGGTTTGCTTTACAGACTATCATCGCAATGGTTTATGGGTCCTTGTTGCCACCCCGATAATGTACATCCTTTTTTCCATTCCCTGATCACAGAATAGACAATCTTACATGACACCATCCACCCAACGCTCCCTCTTTTGGCCAATTGTAAGTTCATTTTAGTCACGGTTTAGGACATTTCAGTTGTAATGTTTATACTCGGTATCTGAGCAATATTTTATTTTAACTATTTAAAAATTAACCACATTTTGTATTTATTACAAATACGAAAAAAATGTAGTAAAACATTTTCTTGATTTTTCCCTGATCAAGTTAAAAATACCCTGATTTCCGTCTCCATTTTTTAATCGCAAACAGTGCCACCATTTCAGAAGTTCATAGATTGTGGCTAATTTCGAACAGTGCTATGATATGAATAATTTCAGAAGTCGTCACAAGCCGTCACAGAATCAATGTTTTACAATTATGTGACCATTTTTGTTTAAAGTTTCATTTCCTTAATATCAAGCAACTGCCGCGGACTGCTCGGCGTTCAGTTCTGCGGATACCAACTGTTAAGGTTCAAGGATCCGCACGTGAACCTTATCAAACGTGATCTGTAAATTAATTTGTCACCACCCGAAGGCCCGGGTGTAGCGATATAGGGCCCAGGGCCCTGCTTGGACAAATTTTACTATGCAACTATTCTGGGGCCAGTAGCGGCACAAACTTCTTTTCTTTGGGGGGGGGGGGAGCAATCGTGCAAGATTTTTAGGGGAATGAAATGGGAGGGGGGACAAGTTATTTTTTTTAAATGGGGAGGCATTAGACAATTTTGATATTTTTAACCAATTTTGTCCAACCATCGTGATTTTTTGGCAAAATTTGCGATTTTTAGCCTGAAATGGCTCTGAGTTTTTGCCACAAAATGTCATGTGTTTCTGGCTGGAAGATGGGCAAGAAAAAAGTGTCTGAGTGAAATTCCCCCGATGCCCGGCCCCCCCCCCCCGCCAATGCTGGGTCCCCTTTAATAACTGCCATGCCCTAGACCCATGGGTCCCATTCCAACTACCAATGATCCCCTGGCCCTTTTAACTGTTGAGAGCCCCTTCCCAGATGAAACGAATCCGTCCCACTAGGCCTAGCTCCCAAATAACCCAGATTCACCCATTTCCTCTATAACACGGGTGAATTTTTCCAACTAACCCAGGTCACCCTTCCAACTAACCCAAGCCGCATTTTCAACACTAACTTCACACCGATGCCAAATATCCAAAGGTTACCCTTTCCACTGGCTATCAGCTGAACCCAGGTTCAGACCGTTTCGTTGCACCCCCCTGCGGACACGGTTTTTTGGTACCATTTTGAAGCTGTAAACATGTAGGTGAGAATCGGCTTGTTTCCAAGATCAAAAAGGTGTCCCAAGTGGTGGAAACAGCACTTTTTAACCATTTCATAGATTTTCAATGAAAATACCCAAATCCAGTTTTAACATTAAACATTGTGAATTACAACACAGAATTGATTTGGGGTCAAATGAAAGCCAATGGGCCATCAAACAAATATTGTACAGCAAAATATGTTCATAGTCTGTAATTTCTTAATTTGAACAAAAATGTCAATTTTTGGGTCTAAAAAGCTATTTTTTTACATTTTTAGGGCAAAATGGTACCGGTTATTGTATTTATAATTTCGCACATTCAAATGCTGACATAGAGTTTATGAGTCATATTGAAGCTCTGACACAGTAAATTTGGAATCCGCTGTGCCGGGCCACAAAAAATGTCCAAAGTAGTGGTAAAAAATTTTTTTAACATGTCAGAGATTTTTTCAATGAAAATACCCAAATCATTTTTGAGCATAAAACAAGATTTTCAACATAGAGACTTGATTCTGGTGTCAAATTAAAGCAAATTACATGGATACACCAAATTATGTACAAACATGTGCAATTTAAATATTTGGTGTTTTGGCCAAAATGTCAAAATTTTGCTTTTTGGTTTTTTTTTGTTTTTTTTTTTTTTTTTTTTTTTTTTTTTTTTTTTTTTGTTTTTTTTTTTTTTTTTTTTTGTTTTTTTTTTTTTTTTTTTTTCAAAAAAAAAAAACATTTTTTTGACATTTTTAGGGGAAAAATTTTGCATATTATTCTATTTCTAATGTCCGCACAGTCAAATGTTGACACAGTTTTTTGATGTCATATTAAAGCTCTGACCCCCCCCCACCCCAGTAAATTTGGAATCTGCTTGCGCCTGGGCCCAACAGCTGTCCAACAAAGGAGTGTACCATCAACTTTTTTGCCATTAATGGATTTTTTAAAGAAAAATACCCCAATATTTTTTAGTATAAAAACACGGAGGGCGCAACAGAGGACGGCGGGGGAGCAAAGGAAAGCAAAGGACAGGCGGAAACCAAAGGGGGGCGAAACGGCCGAGGGGGGGAAAGGGGGAGGGGGGGCCAAAAAAGGGCAAAGGGGGACAAAAAACCAGGGGGGACAGGGGGGGGGGGGGGGGGTTTTTTCTTTTTTTTTTTTTTGGTAGGGAAATTTTGTATGATTATTGTTTTTCTAATGTCGCACGTTCAAATGTTAACACAGATTTTGTTGATGTTATATTAAAGCTCTGACAGAGTAAATTTGGAATCTGCGTGCGCCTGGGCACCAAAAATGTCCAAAGTATGTAAATAAACCTTTTTGACAATTTATGGATATTTTTCAAAGAAATACCAAAAAATCAATTGTTGAGAATAAACAGCATTTCTCAACATAGAAAACACGATCTGTGTCAAATGAAAGAAATTACATTAACCTTAAACCCAAATGTCATGTAGGCAAGTGTCATCACGATTGGGTCAGGGGTCTGATGGGTTAGGAACGGAAACAGACGGACAGGAGCCGACGGACAGACACCGACAGATTTTGCTATGACAAAATCCCCTTTCAGCTACAAGGCTGGGCGGGTGGGGGTGCGGTAAAACCCTTCTACTAAAGCACGAGGGAGATAAAAGTGACCTTTTCCAAAACCATGGGTCATGGGTCCGGAGTCTGAAAAGTGCGGGCTATGAATGCTATGCGGGATTCTCTGCCAGTTCTACCAGTGTATATTAGCTATTAGGGTCTGCGAAAGCGACGTCCAAGTTTCATATGTCATCATCTATTGGACGCATTTTCTTACCACTAAACTAAAGCGTCGGAACCTAGACAACTCTACATTTTTTTAATTCCTTATAATGGGACAGATAAGTAATTCATTTAAAACACAATTGGGGACTTCAAATTTACACCCTGGTACTAATTTACCCCCTCTCTGTTTGTTGGACCAACAATTCGGATTCGCACCCTTTAACTATAGAAAAACAGCTTTCAACCTTCTTCCCACCCTTCGAGAAATGCTCACTTATAACCCTACTACTAATAGGAGCGGCGGTATGTTGTCATACCATTATGCTCTAGATCGTCCATTGCCCTGCTGTCTTTTGGCTTTATTTTGCAAGTGGAATAAAGTCCTAGTATGTGTCACCAATTTTTCTGTTCGTAAAGAAATAATTACTGGGGGTTAAGATACATCCCATCAACAACAAACTCTATGTTCCTTGAGGAAGATTGCGAGGTCTTTTGAGATACCACAATGGCTGTTAGGGATGAAAAAAAACTCAACACACACGTGTCGGAGATCCAAGGGAGAAGAAAAAGCAATGCTGCTAACCTCCATCTTGATACGATTTAACTTTTGATTTCAGGTATGGTAGGAAATTCTACTCTTTGTTCCCTATAGTATGTTACATCGGTGTCCACTTTGTCAGACACCAATGTAACTGGTAGACAATCATACTTCATAGCCCTGACTTGTTCAGACGCTTCGCCATTAGGAATGGGCCATTTAAAATATGGCATTTTCTTCAAGCTCACCTGAAAGAGACCAGACGTTTCAGCGGCTTTCAAACATAATAAACAGACGTCAACATCAGCGGCTACATGACCTTGGCGAAGTTTGGTCTGTGCTGAAATAAAGAGGGAGTAAATATTACTCAGCTTAAAGCAATAATAGCACATTTTTTTGAAGAGCGCCTCCAATTTTCGCAAATTTTGTTTGAGACATTTTTTACACAGCTGCATTGGTAACTGGGCTATTAATCTACACCTGTGAATGGTAGATCTCAAAATGTCCTATGTTTGCAAACGAAAGGACTTTTGTAATTAGAATCATTAAATTCGGAGATTCTCCGAAAATAATTCAACGGCTGTTGGAAACTGCCTTCCATATGAAATAGCCGGGAAATAGCGACCATGGTACGTATCTATGCTCATCCATTAGTTTGTTTTATTGGTTAAGGCAGTCAAGTGGAGAGTCATTTTCCTGAGGTGGCACTATTTCATCCTGGACGGACTAACCTACATTTCCAGTTGCCGTTAAAGTCCATCTGGAAATCCTAATTCTATTACAAACCTTCCTTTTATGATAAATACGCATTTTTTAGCATTCTCGTTCGCAGTATAGTTTCAATACATACTGTGTAAAAATATCAAATGTCTGGGCGCTTCCCCCCGACAAAAAGTGCTGTTATTGCTTAATCCTGCAGACGATAACCGGCCAAAACCTCAAAGTTGCAAAAACCATTCAATTATGAAAAATAGGCCATATAAGACCTGTTTGAAGTTTTTTCCGAAGCAATACCGATCCGTATCCGATCGACCGTACCTTGTTGGTGTCGATAGTTAGAAGCTAGCATATGCGTAAAGTGAAGAGCTCCACAGTTTCTCAATCCCCAACGGTGGTTTTTGAAGATTTATTTTATATTTCACTGTAACGAGGTCCTGGTCATCAAAGTGTCAAAGCTGCTTTGCTTTGGAGGTTGCTTTGGCTGGTTTTATTTTATCATTTTAAATGGGAGGCCTTATAAAGCATGATGCCTAGCAGAATCTTAGGACGAAGCGAAACTCATGCAATGCACGCAAGGATCAAGTAAATGATAACAACCCGAGAAAGCAAATTGGGCAAATATTATATGAAGCTGGAGAAACGGCGGAGCACGAACTAAATAAGAGAAAAATACACGGTCTCGAACCCGGACCTCGCGCTTTCTTTCTCGGCGTGAGATAGTACCACTGGCCACAGATGACCTGTGTTTATTGATAACATGACGCGTTATGTATGCCCACCTTTATTTCAGAGTTTCAGCGGGCCCGTAA
The DNA here is from genome assembly GCA_023653785.1 of Ophioderma brevispina. Lineage (NCBI taxonomy): Eukaryota > Metazoa > Echinodermata > Ophiuroidea > Amphilepidida > Ophiodermatidae > Ophioderma > Ophioderma brevispina. The sequence goes on along the minus strand of JAMKCH010017606.1, from coordinate 23,436 downwards.
TTAAATAGTTTATATTTTAGAATGGAGGGCCTTATATGCATGAGGCAGCATAATCATCCCCCCGCTAACAGTTTCAACACTAAAGGATTTATATACCCAAAGAAGTAAGAATTTCCAGCCGTCCCGTCTGGATTGCAATATTGAAGCATTCAAATTGGGCTCTGTAAGAATTCCTTTTCCACATCTCGATCTCCGAGCGTTCGTGTTGAGCGTTTTTATTCTCTTAACAGCGTTAGGGGTACCTCAAAGACCTCGCAGTTTTTTCGCCTCCATGACCATGGAATTCTGCCGCTGGTGGGATGTATCTTAACCCTGGCCCTCTTTATGTAAAACAGAAAACAAATGCAAACAAGTTCCCTGATAGTTTGCGTTGAAATTTGGGAACAGTTAGCCTAGATTTGGGCGTGGATAAAAATCGTGGTTTTTAAACAACTATGACACATCAAGGAGCGTTTCAAATCCTCATCTTAATTACAGACCAAACAGAATATTTGTCTGGAGAATGCACTTCAATCAGGTGAAATTCATTCACTATTTTGCTCCTTTCGGATTAATACATATTTTAATATAATCTATCGCCTTTCTACCAACCCTGCTTTATATCTCAATTGATAGCTGCCGTTGACGGTTTTGGTTCAGTTCGGCATGCACTAGTTTTATAACACTTGTGTGTGCTGGGCCACTCCATAAAAGTTAATTCTATTAATCTTTTTCCATTTCCACCTAGAGAACTAGTACTTACAATTTCAAATCATTGTGAATTACGTAATTTAAATATAGCATTTTCTGGGCTTTCCCTAGGAAAGTGTCGGGGCACCTTTCGGATTATATCCAACTAAACGGATTTCTATCAACCCTTCTAATTAACCTTATTGTTTAGCGATTTTCAGTGAACACCAGATTGGCGTTCGATAACGTGTTTTGCGCTTTCCATGCCCAGGAAGATTATTGCTAATTAATCAGTGTCTACTCGAAAACCGTAAATTTCAAATCATTATGACTATTTATTACGTTATAAATAACCTTCTTATCTATCCGTTAGGGAAAGTGATAGATTTAATGCCTAAGAATTATAACTCGATCGCGCTGATAGAGGGACAAACCTGTACTTTTTTACGGATGAGAGGTGTTTGTGAGTGGCGCACAGCATTAATCTTGGCAAATCCGTGCCTTATTAATAACTGTATGCTCTAGCGGTCAATACGATGTGCGTGTCAACACAATAAGGTCACTGTAAAAGTACTACGTTCAAATTTGAACATACTACCTGTATAAGCAGGTGCGCTATTGAAATCCTGAATATGGTACAATGGATTTTGAGCTATTCCACACATGTGATTATGAGGCCCTCAATCATTACTTTCATGCGTTTAGTGAGCGGTTTGGACTGCAAATTGCGACACCCCTCCCCTCGTACAGAAGAGCAAAACGCAACCACTTCTCTTCGAAAGATAGTAATCACTACGTTTAAAAAGGATGTTTTTGTGGTCAAAAACTTGTGGCAGGGGTTTTTTTGGGTCAAAAAAACACGTTTTTTGAGCTAAAAACGTAAGAATATCAAGATTTGTAGTTTTTTTAGCAAAACAAATTTTAATCACATCATACGAATCAATCTCTGACCATTTATAATTTAGATGTCTGTTTTATACAAGATATAAAGGGTCTTGAATGTTAAAGGCCCAAAAATCAACCTACCTTTTTCCTAAAAAAAGCAGCCTTTTTATCACGATGTCACACCACAACGAGTATGAACCTGGAACCCTTTATCAACGTAGAAAACCTATATCAATAACAAAAGGGATACCATAAAAATAAGATGTAATATTTTTACCCTTAAAAAAATAAAAATAAATATAATTTCGCTTAACTTGCAGCCCAAATTCCATTTTTTTTCCGGCATAGAAGTCATCCCTGCCACACCAAATAATTTCACCACAACCATCAGTTTCTTAAATCTTATAATTTAGTCCTTCAAATAAAGGGTGGTTGTGTTTTGTTGTACGGTGGGGACGGGTAACTACGAAAACTAGAGCACTTTTCAAGGCTCGGCCGCTGCGCGATTACCTGACTAATACGACTAATACGATAATCAATATCCACTCATAGATGGTCCAGCGCAGTTCTTAATAGTTGATCAGGTTCGCTCAAATATTTGGCAAATAATACTTGCCTAAACACATTAAATCAAGCACAACTTTGTATTCGCCTAAATTACAACGTCTTAGTCACTCAAGATACTTTGTAAGTGTAGATTAAGGAAGTGTAGAAGGACCATACAGTATAACATACCGTGTAATTTGCTCAGAAATTATTAATATTCTAATATCGTGTTTAATTCCTTAATTGTAAAGGTCAATCTTGAAACATGTTCAAACCCTTAAAAATGCGTTGTTCGCAGTGACCACAAAAGCGTTTAATTCCTAAAAAATCGTTTTAACAGTGAAGACGATATGAGATGATTTATCAATCGATTGTATTAAAACAGTACACAGTTCAATTCCAGAAAAGTAACAGTAAAAAATTAGTTTTTACTTGGTCCTTTTCCTTCCTTTCAGTAATTTTCTATTGTTAGTCATCGAAGCACTTCTGGATCTATTAAATGCTTCTTCCCTATTTCAGCTAATGGATATGGCCCAAACTTTCCCCAGCTCCTATATCAGCGCAATCGAGTATAATTTAGTCGCTCTTTAACCAATCTTCTGCTTGCTTGCTTAATTGGAGAGCTTCACACGCGCACAGGCCAGAAATTTTTGGGTTTATATTGTCCTTGTTTATTTGCACTGCACCATAAGCGGCGTCCGGAGTAGTATGATAGTCCCCCCGGCCTCATAGTCCGACGACAACGGACGATAGGGCACTCGATTCAGTTGACTCTTCACGCAACATTAGTTTCACGCTTTAGTCAGATCGTCGTCTATGAGCCGGCTGGTGACTCCGACCGGACTATAATTACTTTCACATCACAGCCGGCCCTGATAGTATATGGTATATGGGAGGTCAATAAAAAGTTCCCATAGATTTTTGTGCTCAGTTGTTTTTTAATTTAGTGCTGCTTTGAATTCAATAGGGATCGGAATGTCAGAAAATGATGTTCAATGCTTGTGGGTGGTATAGTAGATTCAACCCTCGGTCACCTCTAGTACTTTCCAAGGTAACTGGGCATTTGAAGGAGGGGCAATTTGCAGTGGGTGGAAAATTAAAATTCCAGCTAAATCTATTGAAACATGGAGTCCGATAGGAGAGAAAAATCAATTCCATACGTAATGAAACATTCAAGTCAACGTAAGCCGCATTATAGCTACAATGAACTGCTGACTATCGTATTTGCTTCAGTGGTATTCAACATGTCAATGTAACATCAATTGAGTCGAATGCCTACTGACCTTGAGCGCCGTGTTTTGGATAATATGTAACATGAAAGGCCAGATTATCTTAGTTTCTTCAAGAAACAGGTGAATCGTGGCCACAACTATTTTCTTTTTATGGCCTCCTCTTCCCAACTCATCGACTGTCCAAAACTTTCCTCCGTGACCCGATGGGTTGAATCGACTATAGTACAGGGGAAATTTGAAATTGAGTTAAATTGTGTTTTAGATTACACTAACACGTTCGTCCACTTAGGATTAGGAAATGTAGAGATTTGCCTAGGTTTCCAATAGTTAAAGCGGGTCTACGCTACTGTTCAAGGTCATCCTGGGGAAAAATTTACCAAATCTCACTTTTGTTAAAACTAATGACACGTTGTTCGCATCGTCGCATAGATCCAAAAATGTACTCTTTTATAGTGTGTGACAATTTGGTTGGATAATATTACATGGCAAATGTGATCAGGGTCTATATGGTCTATGGGGGGGGGCAAATGCTGCCCTCACCACCTCAGTTAAAATGCATCTCCTGCTGCGTACCATTTCACAGTACAATTTTCCAGAAACCTTGGATACTTAGTTATAAGGTTTTTAGGACTGTTTCCATATTAATGCAATCTAAAGTCAAGCACGATCATTATTGTACAGTTTGTACGCTCCACATTTCACATTGAAGACATATCACTCGTACAAATTGAGGTCGCTAACTTTTGACTATGGGCCCAGTAACTTTCTCTATTTTGTCCAGTTGACTTCCGAAGCACTGTATCTTGAACAAAGAAGCGTCAGACTTTGTCTGTAATGCTAACTTCGGTATATTCTGAGCATCTAAATGTTCTATTCCTTTTTATAATTACAATAAAGGCCAAAATGTAAAATTTGGAATATAACCTTAGACTTTTTTAACAATAAAACAATTTGGAATATTACCTTATACTTTTTTCAATAAAACAATTTTTTGAAGGGCTGATACAGAGATTCCCGAGGAATGTTGCCCATTTTTAAATAAATCGTGTTTTTGCGTGAGCATAATGCTTGTCGCAACCGATGTCCCTCTTATCCCTAGCCGCCGAGAGGCAAATGACTACCGACCTACCCGACCTGACGGTCAACCGTAAAAAAGGAGGTAGCGTTATCTGCCTTGTTAGATCTACGGACAATTCCCCCTAAAACAAGGAGCAGGATCGGCTCCGTTATTTTTGTAAAGTGGCAAAAATGCAATGTAGGACTTCAGGGATATAGAAAAAACAACTTTGTAATAAAAATTCCGGATCCGGATTTTTGATGTTATCAAACATCCTAGGTACTGTTTTATACTAATAATGAAATGTTTTTACTACTTTAAAAAAAACATCTTACGAAATTATCTAGTCAGTGGGCCTTTGATTTTTAGCAAGCATTTCACTTTGTCGAATAGGGACACAAAATAGGTTGGGCATCCGTATATCCGAATGTTTGTTTTCAACTTAAAATACGAAATATAAAAAGTATTGAACTTCAAACAGTTTGTCCATAACAATTACATCAGATCACACATTTTGTTTACGTTATTTTTAAGGTATTGCAATGGCGTCGGGAGATGCGTGGAACAGCTACGCCCGATTTGCAAGTACCACATTAGAGAAGTTGTAATTTGGAAAGAGAATCCGTTGAAGACACAGAATCCTTTGAAACTGACGCTTTGATAAAAGAGCTTTCACAGCACAGGGTAACCCTTGGATCCAAAGATTTAATCGGGAACGCGGTTTCAAATATCTTTGTTCGGTTGTTTTTGGAAATAGCATCTGTATAAAACCCTTATGAAAGATTCAAGACTCTTTGCATCTTCTTAACAAACATTGAGCTAATGGGAACCGTGGTGCTGTATCCTTATGTTTCCACCTATAGATATTTACGCCGAAGAAACACAAAATCTCGCAATTTTAGAATACAACTAAGCGAGTTTTGTTAAGAAGATCGTTACGAACACCGTCCCTTCACGTGACCCCGAATGTCCCAATGACTTTATGACGTGTTTCTCAACCAGATGGAATTGAACAAAAAGAAGGTATTGTCCTCCCACCTCACGCGAAGCGCACTGTCTTACAACAAATCGCCACCTCTTCTCGGAGGACTGATACACGTCAATGACTTACGATGGTGCGGACATACATGATGGTTATACCCGGATATCAAAGGCGCGTACAGATGAAATTGACAGCGTAGTAAGGTCTAACTCGCCTGCCCACACTTTCAGATATGACACAACTCCCTTACACCAGCAGGTCTATACTTGAACTTCAACGTATTGCAAAACATTGTACCACTCCGGGATTGCACCGCGCGCGCAATCGACAACTTCGATGACTACCCCATTCCACAAGGTCCATTCCTTATAGTACTGTGGGCAGTCACAAATTATGTTCATATTTTGGAAGAACCATCCAAATTCGAACCCATGCGGTTCCTTACGAATCCTGGAAGTTTGCGTTACACCGGAGGAACTAATTCCCGTTTTCCAACAACAGGTATGTTTGCTCAAGCGTTTATCGAAAAATGAAACAATCAGCCTGTGTATCGGTTTAAAAAATCATAAGAGGAATTTATATACATAGTTTACCAACAACACATGGTTTTTTTGGCATATAGAACAAAGTTATCTAAAAGACATATGGGCTTATATTCTACAAAAATCGGTATTAAAACATCCATTGTAGTGAACATTAGGTTAGATTCAAATCTCTTATGTGTTTGTTATAATTCAACATTTTGATATACTAGATCAATAAAGTGTTCCGAAACGATAACTACTCACATTTTATGTAGAATATTATTGGATTTATGGAGTTTTTTGCGTATTTTTTTTTCTCTGATGTGAACATCGTTATCCAGTATACTTTTTACCATCATGTTTACCGATAGGGCAATTTCTCATCAAATTATAGTAGATTTCAAAAAGTGAGACCCTCATTAAAAGTTTTAGGTTCTGTCCATTCAGTCACCCGTGAGATGTATAGGAAATATTTTAATGGCCACCTGTAAAAAAGGTTTATGCGTGCACACAATGTAATAGTCCTGTTAGCATAATGAAATTTGACATGAAAATGCATCGTTTCACATCTACATAGCTTGGATGTTTGCATTTTAAGTATCAGGATGAAACACCAAGCAAATATTTCATGTTGTTATTTGAACATAACTTACCTTTGACACTACAAAATAATCATTCTTTTATCACAGTACTGGAGAAATACCTTCATTCTTATATCAATGCAACACGTAACACAACGAAGTATTTTATTGTCCAGAAAAGTGGTCAACATTGTATCAGAGATTAGCACAAGCGAATTTCGCAAGTCCTTCTACATTAACAGACCATTTTAGAACTGAATGCATCAGTTTTCCAGTAAGCCGTTCTGTAAAATAATTTGCACCATTGACACAATATGTTTTTTTGATGGCAACAAAGGCCTATTTCCACTGGCCGGGGATTGAAACCGTCCCCACTTTGGATGTATGTATGGAATCTCCCGTAATTTGAAATCTACTATAAGTGTGTGAAACATTCAAAATTTCTTTGGAATATCTTTCTGTAATCCAGACTGTGTTTGGTCAATGAATCCATGGCCTATTTTTCAACTCACTAAAGTATAGATATAATTTTTAAACTTTGATGGAAGTATATTGATATACGAAATATAAGTGTAACCTTTTTCCAAACACCACTATTTCAGTTATATAAGGCATAAAAATCACCACAGTACTCAATGGCAAATAGGTAACCTACTCTACTTCGGTCACATTAAAAAGATACTTCTATATAGATGGCAAACATCCTCGAAGAAGATCTTCCCCCACGCCGGTGGACAACCCCTTGGACCCAGGAAATGCAAGATATGCAAATGAAACCGCGATAAGGTCAAACTCCTAGAAATGCAGTGAAATCGTATGTCACTTACACAAGACTTGATTCCTCTATTTATACCATAATTTGTAATGTTTTGTATTTCCCATCCAGGGTCAGCGGTTTGTCCCGCCAGAATCGGCAAAATGGAACTGAGTCTCTTTTTCTCGCTTTGCTACACCAGTTCACGTTCACCAGCCTGCAGATAGTCCTCCACTTTCTTATGAAGGAAATGTCCGGGTGATGATCCGTACTCCAAACCATCCAATTATTTTCTCTATAAGAAAGTGAAATCATTTCCCGATCTTAATAGAGATTGGTCATACGCTGAGGTACCAAGTTCGATATCATGTATATTGTATGGGAATTGTATTCATTCCTAATAGTTGGTTAGTGATCATTTAACCTCTTCACGTAGTACTGTAATTTTCACAACATCTATCTGCACCATTATTTGGTGAGTAGATCATCATACACTCTAAAACATGCCCATTTCCAAAATGACCAGAGAACTTTGTCCGGGAAAAAGGGACATTTGAAATACCAAGATGGTTGCCAAAGATGGTGGCATATGTAAATTATCAATATTCAGCTTCTGAAACGATATGCTTGATAAGTGTATATCTTGTATATTTTTTTTGTGGGGTCAAGAATTTAAATTTTACTTCTTTGAAGCACGGGGGGGGGGGGGTCTTCATTTACCGGATATCAAAGATGTCCCCAATGGACCGTCACTGCATATAATTAGCAAAGATTAAGTCATAGATATCTCTTATTTAATTTTTGTACTTAAACATTTAGGCTGGTATTCTAAGGGAGACTAAATTTAGGCCTGAGTTTAAACCATGTTAGATTTCCCTACATCAGTTGGACCTTTTTTCGTTAAAATATGTGAAAGTTAAATTTAACGGCCCCAAATTCCTCAAGGTGGGCCCGACCACCCATCCATGAGGAATTTTCTCACCCTTTACAGTACATTATGTTGGAAGGACTAACCTTGGTTTAAAAAACCCGGGTCTAAATTAGTCTCCCTTTCAGATTACCAGCCTTAGATAGTTTTAAGTTAAGTACAAAGTCTTCAGTTACACTTTAATAACATATTGTCTCTACATTAACTGCTGCATTAACAAGCTGGCCCTCGGCTTGTTTCCATCCTCCCTGCTTATGATCCCTTTAGAAGTATTGGGGAAGGTGCCTTTCTTCCCCATATTACTCACAGTGTTGGATCAAGAGAGGGGCGTGAGCCGCCAGAAGTAGTGGTAAAGATTATATCGACATGTTATTGCTGCTTCCTTTGGCAATAGTACTCGTTGCATGGTGGGAACTATAGCAGCTCCATACAAAGAGGTACGGTAAGATTGGTGTCAACATAGCAGTATGTTTGCACTAGGAATATGTTAGTGCATTCACACATGTCGTGATATTCTTAAATTTCCTTGGTTGAAATGAATACAACTTTTGAGGAATATGTCAACTTGTAAGTGTCTTATTTTCGAGTTGAATTCGTTGGGGACCGGGATTAGGGACAAATGAAGATCGGTTGCCACATATTGGAATATACTTCAGAATTGGTGAATAAAGCCACCAAAATGTGCGGACGCTATTTTTAGGTGAGATGAAATATGGGGTTTATCCGGCTCCAGACTACAAATTTTGATAGTTCTGATTATGATGCAATTATTACATTCACTGAATTAATTAAAAAGGGATCGTGAAATTTAAATGAGTATAATTATGCCAAATTTTAATACTTTTATCTGTGATATCAGAACTTTGGCTCTCTCTCTCTCTCTCTCTCCTCTCTCTCTTCTCTCTCTCTCTCTCCTCTCTCTCTCTCTCTCTCTTCGCTCTGTGATTCGTTTGAACATTTGTTGAATTGTAAATATAATCCTCGATTTCGTAACTTTCTTAAGTTACTATTTTCTGTCCAATGCCGAATACTGCTGTGAATGTGCTAGGAAGCTAATTTTGGTGCTGAAACTCTTATTTTATACATCCACAAGTCTTGAAAGGATAAGCCTAGATTTCAAATGACATTCACTGGCAGCCATTTGAAAAACAATTACCATGTTTATTGTACATTTTCAGCATAATTTCATTGGTGATTTCATAACAAATTTTAATTTTAGTGACACAGTCTCCATTTAACTAGTCAAGGTGTGATATAAAGATGTTTTGGATTGTTGACTTCCAATCCATCTTGTAGAATGTATTTCAAATGGCTGCTATTTTGATCACTTTAAATTCATTTTTGTATTAACTTTATTTCAATATAAGTTTTTATTCATAGGGAATTTATGCTAGCCCCTGAATGCTATGGTGCTTTTGGCTGCCACGAGTCAGTGAAGAATCAACACGGTCATGCGGGTATTTTAACTCGTACATCTAATGCCATTAGAAGTTTTATATCAGCCGGCCTCATAGTCCACCTACACGGTAAAGACTCCGGCACTTGAGTCAGTCTGTTGACCCTCTTCCCGCATTGTTCATTGTCGTCGGATAGATCTCCTTTTAGATAGGTGTAAAAAGTCCGGCTCCCCGACAACGGAATAAAGCGTGACTAATGTGGTCTGAATTTGTCAACCTGAGCTTCACTAATTCCTTCACCGTTTAGTGGAGTAGGAGTCCAGCTGACTAATCTCCTGCCACACGTTAAACGCCGTGCTTTCACTCAACGCGCCACAGTTATGCTTTGGCATTGAATCACAGTGATGTCACGGACCGAGAAAGATAAATGCACTATGGATCAACTCTGTTCTAACGTACATTGTATAGTGGAATGGGCCGAGTGGAGATGAATTCTACTTACAACATTACTACACATCCGATTAAACTTACAAGAAACCAAACACTGTCCGATGTACATAGAACAACCCAGGATTCACCACTTTTAGAACTGTAGCGCTGTATATTTTGTATGAGTCATTTAAAACTGCCTGTAGGGTATTCCATGATGTTGTATTTTTAAGCTGGAGTGGAGTAAGACGATTTGGTATGAGTCTTTAAAAGTGCGCTGTTGAATGGTTATTTGGTATGAAGTCCAACGAATGTTTGATTTAACCAGATCACACAGCCACCATTTTTTTAATTCCCAATGCTATTTTGGTTACTATATCCAGGTAGGGAGCCTATGACACACTGAACGAAATCCAGAGGCTGATTTCCGTAACTTCAACACAGACCCCCCTGGTGGGCCCCCAGGGGGTCAACTCTGAACGTATGCCAAGTATATCAATATGGTTGTCAAATGAAAGAACTCACAACAAAACCAGGACTATGAATCAATCACCTTAGTTTAGTTTCCAGACCTACATCATTTGCTGAAATGCATTAAATATGTACAAGCACTATACACACGTGTATCAAACGGGTGTGGCTTTACAGACTATCATCGCACGGGTTATTTGTCATTGTTGCCACCGATACTGTACATCATTTTCCATTTTTCCCTGATCACAGCAATGACAATCTTCCATGAACACCATCCGCCCCAACTCACCTCTTTTGGCCATTGTAAAGTTCATTTTAGTCACGTTTCTTACATTCATTTGTATGTTTATCGGTATCGAGCAATATTTTAGTATTTTAAACCACATTTTGTATTTATTACAAATATTAAAACAACGTTTTTTAAGTTTTTAAAGTTTTTTATTTTTCTGATTTTTTCTCATTTCCCTGATTTCTTTCCATTTTTATCAAATCGCAACCCTGGGCAACCATTTCAATACGTTCATATAGATGTGGCTAAATTTCGAACAGTGGCTATGAGAGATATAATTTCAGAGTCGTCACAGCATTCACAGAACATGTTTACCATTAATGGTGACATTTTTGTTTGAAAGCTTTCATTTCCTAATATCAATAGAAACTGCGCGACTCTCGGCTTTCATTTCGGGCGGGGATACCACTTTTAAGGTTCTACTAAGACCGCACGTAACCGTATCAGACGTGATCTGTAAAAGAAGTTGTTGTCACCACCCTAGGGCCCTGGGCTCTATCTAACTACACCAGGGCCCCTTAGGTGGTGAACACACTTCTTTTACAATATCATGGGGGCGTCTGATAAGGTTCCGTGCGATCCTTAGAACCTTACCAATTGGTATCCCCGCCGAAAACTGAAGCCGAGATCGCGCAGTTCTCTTGATATTAGGAAATGAAACTTTAACAATGGTCCATTAATTGGGTAACATGATTTCGTGACTGCTGTGACACTCGAAATTATATCATATCATAGCACTGTCGAAATTAAGTCCACAATCTATATGACTTAATGAGTTGCACTGTTTTGCGATAAAAATCGGAGAAATCAGGGAATTTTGATTCTGATCAGGGAAAAATCCAGAAATGCCTACATTTTTTTTTCTTATTGGTAATAAATACAAAATGTTGGTTAAATAGTAAAATAATTGCTTCAATACCGATAAACATACAAATGAATGTCATAACTGTGACTAAATGAACCTTACAATGCCAAAAGAGGGAGGTTTGGCTGCATGTTTCATGTAGATTGTCATTCCTGGATCAGGGAAAAATGGAAAATGATGTAGCATTATCGGTGGCAACAATGACAAATAACCATTGAGATGATAGTCCCGGTAAAGCCACCCGTGATACACGTGTGTATATGCTGTACAACTTAATGCATTTCAGCAATGATGTAGGTCTGACACTAACTAAGGGTAGATTCATATTCCTGGTGTGATTTTCCTTTCATTGAACACCATAGTGATATAATTTGCATACTTTCAGAGTTGACCCCCCTGGGGGCCCACCATTGGGTCTGTGTGAAGTTACCGGAAATCACCCTCTGGTTCTGTTCAGTGTGTCCTAGTCTATCTATCTGGATATAGTTAACCAAAAATAGCATTGGGAATTAAAAAATGGTGTGCGGCTCCCGGTTACTCAACATTCGTTGGACTCAATACCAAATAAACAATTCCACAGCGCACTTTTTCAGACTCATACCAAATAGTCTACTCCACATCCAGCCTAAAATACAACACTCATGGACTACCCTACAGGCAGTTTTAAATTGACTCATACAAAAAAATAACTGCTCTACAGTTCTAAAGTGGTGTAATCATGGGTTTGTTCTATGTAACATCGTACAGTTTTTTTTGTAATCTTTTAAGTTAAATCGATTTTTCTAATGTTGTAAGGAGAATTCATCTCCACTTGGCCCATTCCACTACAATGTACAATTATGAACAAGGAATACTATAGTGCATTTATCTTTCTCGTGTCAGTGACATCACTGTGATTCCATGCCAAAGCATTAAATCGGGAGCGTTGATTAAAGCACTGGCGTTTACCTGTGGCAGGGAGATATCGTCATCTGGACCATACTCCACCTACAACTGAAGATATAGCCGCAGTTGACAATTCAGACCCATTAGTTTTTCCCACGCTTAATTCCGTTGTCTGTGGAGCCGGACTTTTTACACCTATCTAAAAGGAGATAATCCGACACATGAACAATGCGTGAAGAGTCAACAGACTGATCAATTGCCCTACATTCTTTACCGTTGTAGGTGGACTATGAGTCCGGCGGACGATCAAAAACTTCTAAACTGGCACTTAGATGTACGAGTAAAAAACCTGCCTGACCGTGTTGATATCACTGGAACAACTGCGTGGAAGCCAAAGGGATAATCAACTAGCAATTCAGTCGAGCATAAATTCCCTATGAATAACTTATATTGAAAATAAAGTTAAATACAAAAGGATTTTACATTGTCAAATATCAGCATTTTGAAATACAATTAACAAGATGGATTGGAAGCCACAATCCAAAACATCGTTATATACACCTTGACTTGTTAAACTGGAACTGTGTCACTAAATTAAATTTGTAAGAAACTCACCATCTGAAATTACTGCTGAAAAAGGTGACAATAAACATGGTAATTGTTTTTGCAAATGGCTGCCAGTCTTAATGTTCATTTTTTTAAATTCTAGCTTTATCCTTTCCAGACTTGTGGATGTATAACCAAAAAAAAAATACGAGTTTCAGCACCAAAATTAGCTTCCTAGCACTTCACAAACGCCGTAATTCGGGCATTGGACAAAATATAAACTAATAAAGTTATAAGAATCGGACTTAATATTTACATATTCAAACAACTGTTCAACGATATCACAGAGCTAGAGAGATAGAGAGGAGAGCAAATGTTCTGATATCAGCAGATAAAAGTATTAAATTTGTGTATAAGTATAATCAATGTAAATTTCACGATCCCTTTTTGAATTAATTCAGTGAATGTAACTAATTGAGCATCATCCTGACTATCAATTTGTAGTCTTGAGCCTAAACCCCTATTTCATCTCAACGAAAATTAGCTTCCGCACATTTTGTGGCTTTATCAATTCTGAAGTATATTCACTTTTGCAACAGGATCTTCATTTGTCCTAATCCCGGGCCCCAACGAATTCAACTCTACAATAAGCACTTACAAGTTGACATTATCCGCACAAATTTGTAAATTCTTTTCAACCAAGGAATTTAGATTCACTACATGTGTGAGCCACTACATATTCCTATTTCAAACATACTGCTATGTGACACCAATCTACCGTACCTCTTTGTTGGAAGCTGCTATAGTTCCCACCATGCAACAGATAGCTATTGCAAGAAGAGCAAAATAAACATGTAGATATAGATCTTACCACATACTTCTGGCTTCTCACGCCCTCTCTTGATCAACACTGTTGATTAATTATGGGGGGAAGAAAGGCAACCATTCTCAAAATACTTCTAAAGGATCAGAAGCCAGGATGTTAAAAGCCAGAGGCCATGCTGTTACTGCGCATTTAATGTAGAGACCATATGTTATTAAAAGTGTAACTGGAGACTTTGTACTTAACTTAAAACATATCTAGGCTGGTAATCTGAAACGGAGACTAACTTTAGACCGCGGGGTTTTAAACCAAGGTTAGTCCTTCCAACATATGTACTGTAACGGTGAGAAATTCTCCATTGATGGGTTGTTCGGGCCCCCTTGATGAATTTTTGGCCGTTACATTTAACTTTTCCAGTATTTTTAACGAAAAAGGTCCCCTGATGTAGACTAACACTGGTTTAAACGCAGGCCTAATTTTAGTCTCCCTTTCAGAATCAACCGGCCTAAATTTGTTAAGTAAATAAATAGAGATATCTATGACTAATCTTTGCTAATTATATGCAGTGACCGGTCATCTTGGGGGCCATCTTTGATCTCCCGGAAATGAAGACCCCCCCCCCCATGCTTCAAAAGAATACAATTAAATTTCTTGACCCCCAACAAAACTATACAAGATACTACACTTATCATCATATCTGTTTTCAAAGCGAGATATGGCTAATTACATATTCCACCATCTTTTGTTGGCAACCACCTTGGATATTTCAAAATGTCCCTCGGACAAGTTTTATCTTTGGGTGGTCATTTTGGAATGGGCCTGTTTTAGAGTGTATGATGATCTACTCACCACATAATGGTGCAGATGTTGTGAAATAAAAGTACTCGTGAAGAGGGTAAATGATCACTAACCACTATAGAATGAATACAAATCCCATACAATCATATCATTATATCGAAATTGTACCTCGCGTATGACATCTCTATTAAGAAACTCGGGAAATGATTTCACTTTCGATTAATAGATAAAATAATTGGTAATGGTTTGGGTACGATCTCAACCCCGACATTTCCGTCATAAGAAAGGGAGGACTATCTGCAAGCTTGGTGAACTGTGAACGGGTGTAGCAATGCGAGAAAAGAGACTCAGTTCCTTTTGCCAGATTCTGGCCGGGACAAAACCGCTGACCTGGAATGGAATACCCACATACCACTTATGGTATAAATAGAGGAATCTAGTCGTGTGTCACATGTTTACATAAATATTTCACTGCATTTCTAGAGTTGACCTTATCGCGGTCATTGCATATCTTGCATTCCTGGGTCAAGGTGTTCCACCCGGCGTGGGAGATCTTCTTCGAGGATGTTTGCCATCTATATAGAAGTATCTTTTTAATGTGACCGAAGTAGGTTACCTATTTGCCATTGAGTATGCGGTGATTTTATGCCTTAATATAACTGAAATAGTGTTTTGGAAAATTACCTTATCAATATATCAATATACTTTCCATCAATGTTTTAAAAATTATCACTTACTATTAGTGAGTTGAAAAATAGTCCATGTATTCCATTGCCAAACACCGTCTGTATTACAGAAATACCACGAAATATATTGAATTTTCACATCACACTTATAGTAGATTCAAATTAGTGAGATCCATACCTATCCAAAGTTGTGACGGTCAATCCCCGGCCATGTGGAAACTAGCCTTGTTGCCATCAAAAAACATATGTGTCCATGGTGCAAAGTTACTTTACAGAATCGGCTTACTGGAAACTTATGCATTCAGTTCTACATGGTCTGTTAATATAAAGGTTGCTAATTCGCCTTTTTGCTAATCTCTTAACAAGTTTGACCACTTTTTTATGGAAAAATAAAAACTTAGTTGTGTTACTGTGCATTGATATAAGATGCATTATTTCTCCAGTCTGTGATAAGAATGATATTTTGTGTCCAAGGTAAGTTATGTTCAATAACACATAAATATTTGCTGGTGGGTTTTCATCCTGATACTTCAAATGAAACATCCAAGCTAATCGGAGATGTGAAACGATGCATTTTATGTCAACATTCATGAGACTACATACTATACATTTGTATTATTACGCATAAACTTTTCTACATTGCCATTAAGAATATTTCCCTCTTACCGTCTCACGGTGAATGGACAGAACCTAAACTTTTAATGAGGGCTCCTTATTTTTGAAATCTACTATAATGTGATGAAATTGGTCCCTACTCAGTAAACATGATGGGTACAAATTATACTGATAACGATTTTCACATCAGAGAAAAAAAATACTCAAAACTCCATAAATCAATAATATTCTACATAAAATGTTAGTAGTAGCTTACGTAACACTTTATTGATCTAGTTTCAAATGTTGACTTATAACAACACATTAAGCAGATTTTGAATCTACCTAATGTTCATACATGGATTGTTTTCCATACCGATTTTGTAGAGAGCCCATATGGCTTTAGATAATAGTTTGTTCTATATGCAAAAAAACACATGTTTTTGTTGTTGGTAACTAGGTATATAAATCATCCTTATGTATTTTTCCCCGATACACGGCGATTGTTTCATTTTTCCCAAAAAACGACTTGAGCAACATACCTGTTTGCAAACGGATTAGTTCCTTCGGTAACGCAACTTACCGTATTCGTCAAGGAACCGTGTGGGGTCGAATTTGGATGGTTCTTTCCAAACTCGACACATTGTGAACTGCCCACAAGTCCTAATAAGTAATGTCCCTTGTGGAATGTGGTAGTCATAGACCGTTTGTCGATTGCGCTGCGCGGTGCAATCCAGTGAGTGGTACAATGTTGCAATACGTTTGAATTTCAAAGTATAGTAACCTGCTTGTAAGGGGGTGTGTCATTCTGAAAGTCGTGGCAGGCGATTTCGACCTACTACGCTGTCAATTTCATCTTGTACGCGCCTTTGAATATCCGGAACCCCTATCATGTATAGTAAGCACCATCGTAAAGTCCGTTGAACGTGGTATCAGTTCCTCCCGAGAAGAGGTTGGCGATTGTTGTAAGAAGTGCCGCTTCGGTGAGGTGGGAGACAATACCTTCTTTTTTGGATTCAATTCCATCTGGTTGAGAAACACGTAATAAAGTCATTGGGACCTGTCGTGCTCATGGACAGACGTGTATCGTTAACGATCGTCTAACTACTCGCGAGTTTGTATTCGAACGGGGCTAGCTTGTTTTGTGTTTCTTAGGCGTTAAATTCTCATAGGTGGAACATAGCCGTACAGCACAGTCCCATTAGCTCAAATTGTTTGTTCAGAAATGCAAGATTTATGAATCTTTTCCCACAGGGGATTCATATCTATTTCCAAAAACAACCGAACAAATGATATTTGAAACCGCGTTCCCGATTAAATCTTTGGGATCCAAGGGTTTACCCTGGTGCTGTTAAAGATCTTTTATCCAAGCGACAGTTCAAGGATAGTGTTTTCTTCAAAGGATCTCTTTCCAATTCCAAATTCTCGTAAATGTGTCTGCAATCGGCGTAGCTTTCCACTCATCTCCAGACGCCATTGCAATACCTGAAAAATATAACGTAAACCAAATGTGATCTGCGTGTAAATGTTATGGAACTGTTTGAAGTTCAATACTTTTTATATTCTCCTTTTATTTAAGTTGAAAACAAACATTCGGAAATGGATGCCCAACCTATGGTTGTGTCCGATGTCGACAAGTTAAATTTGCTAAAATCAAAGCTGACTCAGATTTTCGTAATATGTTTTTTTTTTAATTTATTAAACATTTACATATAGTATAACAGTACCTAGGATATTTTGTATAACAAAAAATCCGGATCCGGATTTTCATTACCAAGTTTGTTTTTTTCTATATCCCTTGAACCGAACGTCCCTAAATGGCATTTTGCGCACTTTTACAAAACACGGAGCCGATCCCTGCCTTGTGTGAGGGGGAAATTGTTCCTAGATCTAACAAGGCAGAATACGCTACCTCCTTTTTTACGGTACCGTCAGGTCGTAAGTCATTTTCCTCTAGGCGCGTTGAGGGAATAGAGGACTCGGTTTGATACCGCATTATGCTCACGCAAAACACGATTATTATCAAAATTGAGGCAAACATCTCGGGAAATCTCTGTATCAGCCTTCAACAAATTGTTTTATTGTTAAAAAAGGATAGGTACTATTCCCATGGTTTTATTGTTAAAAAAGTCTAAGGTTATATTCCAAATTTTACACGCTGCCTTTATTTAATTATAAAAAGGAATAGAAAATGTAGATGCTCATAATATACCGAAAATTAGCATTTACAGACAAGTCTTTACGCTTCTTTGTTCAATGATACCAGTGCTTCTGAAGTCACTGACAAAATTAGAAAAAGTTACTGGCAGCTCAAGAGTTAACTACCTCGGCATTTTACGATGATACTGTCCTTCAATGAAATGTGGTACACACTTACAATAATATAGTGCTTTGACATTTAGATTGCATAAATATGAACAGTCCATAAAAACTAGAATAGTAAGTCAAGGTTTCCTGAAATGTACTGTGATAGGCAGCCGAGATGCATTTTTTACCTATTGGGTGATGGCATCATTTTCCCCCCCCAGACCAATAGACCCTTGATACATTTGGCCATGTAATTATTTCCCAAATGTCACCACACTATAAAATAGTACATTTGAGCCTTGAACGATCGAACACGTGTCATTGTTTTAACAAAATTTGAGGCATTGGGTAATTTTTCCCCATGATGACCTTGAACCGTAGCGGCTATACCGCTTTACTATGGACCTAGGCAAATCTATACATTTCCTATCCTAAGAGACGAACGTGTTAGTGTACTTAAAACACAATTTAACTCATTTTCAAATTTTTTGGTGTTTTCTTTTTTTTTATTAATTCTTTATTTATTTACTTTGTTTTTGATTGTATATATTTTTATATATGATGTTCGAAGTTATATTGATTTTTTTAATCTTATTATTTATATGAATTATGTATTGTCGTTTTTTTCAAAAGATGATTGCTAGTTTTATGTTGGTGCATCTTTAATAGTTCCGTGTGGTTATGTTGATAACAGCGGTTATTGTGGATATAAAGTATTAGAAGAATATATTTATTTCAATCTTTGATTTAAATTTGGAGGAAGTAGCGGATGATTTTGATATGTTGCATGGTAATGACCTCCAGGATTAAATGATCTTTTTGGATAATGATAGTTTAGTTTAGTTTAGAGAATCTGTGATGATTGGTTAAAGTGTTTATTATTTATGGATTAATTAACCGAGCAGGGGTTTGTCTGGGTAGTGGGTACGAAGTGTACCGGTTTTAAATATAAAGTAAGATTGTTTATGCTCTCTGGTTTAGTTGTCTAGAAGTAAAGTTGAAACTTGGTAGTTTTAGATGAGGATGGGTGGTAGATAATGAAAGGGCGTATATCGAGTTTCTGGTTCAACTTACATAGTATATCGAAATCTTTATTTCTAAGCCCGTTATTAATAATTTCCCCTGTACTATAGTAGAGTCAACCACTCGGTCCACCGGAGGAAATTTTGGACAGCGTCGATTAGTTGGGAGATAAGGCATAAAAAGAAAATATGTGGCCCCGGTTCACTTGTTTTCATGAAAGAACTAGATATTGGCCTTTCATGTTTACATATTATCCAAACCACTGCGCTCAAGGTCATAGCATTCGCCTCACTTGATGTTACATTGACATGTTGATACCAACTGCAGCAATGACGATTAGTCAGAACGTTTCATGTAGCTATAATGCGCTTACCTTGACTTTTGAATGTTTTCAATGCGTATGGAATTGATTTTTCTCTCCTATGTGTTCTACATTTTCCCATAGATTTGCTTGGTACATTTTTAATTTCCCACCACGGCCCATCCCCGCCATTCAATGCCCATACCTTTCGGGAAAGTACTAGAGGTGACACGATGGGGTGAATCTACTATCCCACCCACAAAATTTGAACTCCATCATTTTCTGACATTCCGATCCCTATTGAATTCAAAGCAGCAATAAAAACACTTTAGCACAAATCCCTATGGTAAACTTTTTTATTGACATACCAAACCATATACTAGCCGGCCGGTGTGAATGTAATTATAGTCCGTCGGGAGTCACAGTCCCGGGCTCCATAGACCTACGACTGAATAAAGCTTGAAACTACTGTTTGCGTGAAGTGTCAACTGATCGAGTGCCCTATTCGTTCCGTTTCGTCGGACTATGAGGACGGGGACTATAATTACTACTCACGGAGCCGCTTTATGGTGCCGTGCAAATAACAAGGACATAGAACACAAAAAATTTGGTGTGCGAGTGTTAACTACATTAAGCAAGCAGCAGATTTGGTAAAAGAGCGATAAATTATCTCGATTCCGCGCTGATAGAGGAGCTGGGAAAAGTTTTGTGCCATATCCATTAGCTGAAATAGGGAAGAAGCATTTTCATCGATCCAGAAGTTTGCTTCGCTGCCTAACAATAGAAAATTACTTGAAAGGAAAAGGACCAAGTAAAAAACTTAATTTTGTTTACTGTACTTTTCTGAATTGACTTTGTACAGTTTTAATACAATCGATTTATCAATCATTCATATCACTTCCCTGTAACGATTTTTAGGAATTAAAACGCTTTTTGTGGTCACTGCCGAACGCTATTTTTAAGTGTTTGAACATTTCAAGACTATCATTACAATTAAGGAATTAAACACGATATTTAAATATAATAATTTTCTGAGCACTTATACCGTAGTTTTATACTATAGTCCTTCAACTCTTCCTTATCTCCACGTACAAAGAAATCTTGAGACGAAGACTTTCATTTCGGCGAATTAACAAGTTTGCTTAAATTTTTAATGTGTTTAGGCCAAAGTAGGTATTCCCAAATATTTGATCGAACATGATCACTATTAAAACTACGCTGGACCATCTTTGAGTGGGAATATTGATTATTGTATAGTCGTATTAGTTTAGGGAATAGCGCAGCGTCCGACCTTGAAAAGTGCTGCTAGTTTTTCGAGTTACCCACTCCCCACCCCGTACAACAACACCACCCCCACCTTTATTTGAAGATAAATAATAAGAGTTAAGAAAATGATGTTGTGGTTTTAAATATTTGGTTGCGGGATGATTTCCTATGCCGAAAATGAAATTTGGCTGCAATTGAAGCAACATTATTTATATATTTTTTTATTTTTTAGGTAAAATTTACAATCTTATTTTTATGGTACCCTTTTGTTATTGATATAGGTTTTATACGTTGCATAAAGGGTTCAGGTAATACTCGTTGTGGTGACACGTGATAAAAAGGATGCTTTTTTTAGGAAAAAAGGTGATTTTGGGCTAAAATTCAAGACCCTTTATATATTGTATAAAACAGAAATCTATAATATAAATGTCAGAGATTGATAGTATTGCATGATGATTAAAATTTGTTTTGCTAAAAAACTAATAAATCTTGATATTCTTAAGTTTTTAGCTCAAAAACGTGATTTTTTGACCCAAAAAACACCCCTGCCACCAAAGTTTTTGACCACAACCATCATTTTTTAAAATTATTTATTACTATCTTTCGAATAGAAGTGGTTGCGTTTTGTTGTACCGAGGGGAGGGGTTGTCGACAATTTTGCAGTCCAAACCGCTCCACTATAACGCATGAAAGTAATGATGAGGCCTCATATCACCTGTGTGGATAGCTCAAAATCCATTGTACCATATTCAGGATTCAATAGCGCACCTGCCTTATACAGGTAGTATTTCACATTTTAACGTAAGTTACTTTTACCAGTGACCTCTATGTTTTGACCACTGCACATCGTATTGACCGTAGAGCATACAGTATTAATAAGGCACGGATTGCAAAGATTAATTGCTGTGCGCCACTCACAAACACCTCTCATCCGTAAAAAAAAGTACAGGTTGTCCCTATATCAGCGCGAATCGAGTATAATTCTATAGGCATTAATCTATCACTTTCCTAACGGATAGCATCAGAACGGTTTATTTATACACGTAATAAATATTCATAATGATTTGAAATTTTAACGACTTGTTTCTTCGAGTAGACACTGATTAATTAGCAATAATCTTTCCTGGGCATGGACAGCGCAAACACGTCATCGAACCGACCATCTGTGTATCACTGAAAATCGCTAAACCCAATTCATGTTATTAGCAGGGTTGTAGAAAATCCGTAGATTTAATTCCGAAGTGTGCCGACACTTTCCTAGGGGAAGCACCAGAATGCTATAATTTAAATATAACGTAATCACCATGATTTGAAATTTTCAGGTACTTGTAGTTCTCTAGTGTAAAAAAGATTAATAGATTAATCTTTCTATGAGCTGCCATCACACACAAGTGTTATAAAACATATGTGCATGCCGACTCGAACCAAAACCTCAACGGCAACGCTATCCAATGAATATAAACAATTAGGGTTGTAAAAGGCGATAGTTATATTAAATATGTATTAATCCGAAAGGAGCAGAATAGTGGAATGAATATCACCTGCGTTTGAAGTGTCAATTTCCTCCAAAAATATCTGTTGGTCTGTCATTCAGATGAGATTTGGAAACGCTGTCCGTTATGTATTCATAGTTGTGTAAACCACGAGTTTTATCACTCCCAAATCTAGGCTAAAATGTTACCATATTTCAACGCCAAACTATTCAGAAACTTGTGCATTTGTTTTTCTGTTCTTAATAAAGAGATGCCCTGGGTTAAGATACCTCCCCCACGGCGAGTCCATGTCCTGGAGGAAAACTGCGAGGTCGTTTTAAGGTACCACAACCTGTTAGAAATAAAAACGCTCCCACGAACGCTCGGATACGATGAGGTTGAAAAGGAATTCTACAGAGCCCATTTTGAATATGCTTATATTGCAATCCAGAGGACTGCTGGAAATTCTACTCTTTGTGGTCTATAAATCATTATTATGTGTTGAACTGTAGAGGGGGGAATGATGCTGCTACGCAATCATGCTTATAAGGCCCTCCCCATTCTAAATATAAACTATAATTACGGCCGCTTGAAACTCTGAAATAAAGAGTGAATAACATTAACGCCCGTTCACTGGTATCCACATAAACCAGTCCTCTGTGCCCCGTGTAATATCCACGCCGAGAAAGCGAGAGGTCCGGGTTCGAGACCTGTGTATTTTTCGTCTTTATTTAGTTCTGCTCGCCAGTTTCGCGGGCGAGCGTCTCTATATATTTGCCAATTTGCTTTCTCGGGTTTGTTCATGTACTTGATCCTCGCGTGGCATTGAATTGAGTTTCGCCTCGTCCCTAGATTCTGCTAGAATCAGGCTTATACGGCCCTCCCATTTTAAAATATAAAAATAAACACAGCAGCAACCATCAAACGCAGCAGATTTTGACAATTTGATGGACCATGACCCCGTTCAGTGAAAATAAAAAATAACTCTTCCAAAACCAACTTTTTCGGATTGAGAAAATGTGGAGCTCTTCCACTTTACGCAATGCAGCTTCTAACTATTCGAAACCAACAAGGTACGCTCGATTCGGAACGGCTCGGTATTGTCTTCTAAACTTCAAACGGT
>JAMKCH010017605.1:0-24067 GCA_023653785.1 Ophioderma brevispina | reverse complement strand
TAATGTTGAGTTCGATGAAAAGTGAGACAAATTCTGGTTCTGGTGTGGTGTCGATTATTTTGTATGAGAGGTGATTTGTTATGTAAAGACAAACGCCCCTTCCCTTCTGCCAGTGAGTGCTCCTGTGGAATGTACGTGTAACATTAAAGTGAGGTGGTGATTTGGTGTCATTAAGCCAGTTCTGAAATTGCTAAGACAGAGAAAGAGTGGTTGAGGTGATCAAGGTGTTCGTGATTTCTTCATAGGATTTTGTGATACTACGGCAGTGGAAATGGAATGGGAAAATAGTCGTGCGTGATGGTTTTATTTGTGTGTTAAAAGCTTGTCGTCATGTTTGTACGGGAGTCAGAACCAGAGTTGTTTGTGGGTGTGGTGAAGGATGGGTGGTCACATATTGAGATGATATGGGGTCTGTGAGTAACGGATTGAGGCAAAGGGATGAAGTTTGATGATGTTCAATTAGTGTGGTGAAAAAAATTCAATAATGATGGCGAAAGGTCTTCTACATAAGCTGGTGGTAATGGCCGTTCGTATATAGCGGGCAGCATGACTCAAAAGAATAGGTCTATTTATACTGAAAAGAATAAGTTATGTCCGTCTTATTTTGGATAAAAAAAAACTCATGTAAGTGAACTAAGATAATACAATGATGCTATTAAAATTTGTTCTCCTTCTCCTACTAAGATGATTGACTATTATTTTCCATGACTGGTAGCATGATGTCAATGTCTGCTCCTGGGCATTTTTCTGATGACATGGAATCTTCCATTAGTAGCACCATGAGTACATGTTCAACAGACACTAACCATACAGGTATAGATAGCGATTTTATCTTTTTAAAATCAGACAAATATTATTTTAAAAAAATGGGATACACTGTACGGATGTTTAAAGCCATGGGGACGAATTCTGGGTTTTTGTTCAGAAAATCTTTATACTGAGAGACAATGTAAGAATTTTTGCACCTGAAGTGGAATACACATTGGACCTGTACTGAAGCATGCCCCATCTGTGGTGACACATGAAACCATGGTGTGCTGATTTGATGGACATATTGTGCTTTCTAAACAAGGAACCAGATCCACATTAAACCCTAACCAGGGGACGGGCGTTTTGCAGGCGACGCCAAATGAAACGAAAGGCAATCTATTTTTATTTTCACGGCCCAGATTGCAAACGCGAGCCCCAAGTTTCGTTTCATTGCATCTCGGCGTTTTTCCCGGCAACAGGATAAGTAAGGTAAAGTCAATAACGGCCCAGATGCAACGAAAAACATCGCGCCATTTTCCCGGAAGAAGGCCCAAATGCAACGAAAAACATCGCGTCATTTTCCCGGAAGACGGCCCAGATGCCACGAAAAACATAGCCGCCATTTACCGGAAAGACGTTCCAGAGTGCAACGAGAAACATGCGTGAAAATGCAATAAAAACAGGGTAATAAATAAATAAATAAATAAATAAATAATAAATAAATAATGGATACGTACTGCACACACTGATCTGCATGAATTTGTAGCTTATAGTCGCCAGTCGTGAGTGGGCGCTAATTATGCGACATCTAGTCGTGCGTGGCGCTATTATGCACGTCATGCTCCGGTGACGTCCTGAATACGTTTATGCATAATAACCCAAAGCTTATCGAAAATGGTGGCTCTATCACACATCGAAATCGAATTGTCTCTGGGCATTGGTTACAGTGTCACCGCCTGATGAAAGTCATTGCGCCTTCTGCGGGCAAAACCGTCCGAAATGCAGTGAAAGCATCGATCATTTCCAGTCAATAAGGCCCAGATGCAACGAAAAACATCGCGCCATTCACCCGGAAGACGGCCCAGATGAACGAAAAAACAGCGCGTCGTTTTCCGGGAAGACGGCCAGGTGCAACGAGAAACATTAGCGTCATTTTCCTGTAAGACGGCCCAGAGGCAATAGGGCCAATGAGAGGCATTTGCGCGACCAAAATAGTTGTTGACGGCCGAGATGCAAAGAGAAACATTTCGACGGTACCACGTTTTCGTGCGTCTCATTGCCCTCGGCCGCGTTAGGGGTTAATGTGGATCTAGTGGTACACTGTGCCCATTGTGCACAGCCAAGTGAGTAAAATGCAATGCTTAGTTGCACTTCCGTTAGGCGTTGACACATGTACACAGGTTGAACATGTGTTTTGATTTTCGAGAACCCCACACGGTAACAGTGTGGACAGTAGCGTTAGACAGTTCTATGCTGTCCCACATGGATCTGGATTTCAGAAATACCACATTGATGCGGATTTGATGTCCATGTTGAAACCCCAGGAATAAACCCAGGTGCAAAACTCCTACCTTTTAGCCCCAACTATATCTGTTATCTACTATTTTAAATGATACACTCTGAGAAATTTGTTATCACAGGGAAAAGGTTAGTATTTCAAACGCAGGTTAGTGTATTCATCCTATTTTAGAAAATGATCCCCATTCATTTTCAAACTACTGTCCTATCTCCTCCTACCATGATTATAAAAAAAAAGATCATTGAGGCCTCCTCTATACAGTTGATAATTTCTTTTAATCTAAAACAATGTTCTTCTGACAATCAGTACGGTTTTGACCAGCAACCTAAACCCTTCTTGACATGTATCAAAAAATCTCTCCTGCACTATCAGAAAAAACACCACACTATCGGGGTCTTCCTTGACTCTCAAAAGCCTTCGACACTAATGATCATAACATTTATCTCAAACTTAACTACTATGGGATCATGGAATGCTCCGCCTATTGGGAATAAAACACAAATGTAGAAAAGTAAATGTTTACCAAATTTGTTGATGTTGTTGTGTTCATTGGTTTCCTTTTCAGGGAGTAGCATCAGTAGACTAGGTTACGGGACGCCATATTACAGAGGTCCAAATAACTCGCCATTTGCCAGTACAATACCCAAGGGTGCTACAAAGAAGTCCAAGTCCAAACGAGGTAAAATAAATCTTAACCATAATCATTGTTTAAACTTAAAAATATCAGGATTTTACCTAAAATTACTCTGTTAAAAATCAGAGAAAGCATGTTATAGACACCAGCTTATTCAAAATCAACTTGCTGATGTGATTAGATTTCACCAGCAGTTGTATGTAGAATACCAAGAAAAAATGAAGATTTAATACTTGATAATTTTTTTTTTAAGGAATTGCGGATCATCTGGATGACCCCACAGCTGAGGTAACGCGTTATAAGCTTCGCTTCAGCAGTATGTCTGTAACCATTCTACACGAAGACCCACCGCACATGCCCCTGGCTGCTAGTACAACAACCAAAACAGACGCAGCCAATGGAAATTTCTCACCGCCATTAGCATCTCCTCCTCGAGGTAAAACGGCAAGCCAGATGTTGCAAGAGAGGGCAGAGAATTTCTTCCTTGTACTGGGCAGGCAGGGATATGGCATGAAGAATCAACGAGAATGGAAGGAAAAGTTTGCTAGAGCTTGTCCCTATGACCACTTGAGGTAGGCCAGAGTTTACGCATATATGCAATGATTTCAGTTTATTTGATTTTTGTGTACAGTGAGTATTAGGTAAGCAGCAAGTTTGGAAAGAATTTTTGCATTGTGCCACCACCCTTATGAATTCGGCAGCTTTAACGGATTAAACCTCATCCCGCAAGTTCACTTCAGTATTTTGTATAGGTCTTAAAGGTCAAAGCTTTTTAATGAATGTGAACTACTGTACACTCATTCTTTCAATCAGGTCCATTTCCTTGGTGTCCGAGTTATGTACAATGGAAGAATGATTGTTAATTTTACAAACAGTTGAAAATGTTTTGTCTTTATATGTCATTGCAAATTAAAGGGGGATGGGCAGATTTAAGTATGAAACTTTCTTCTTAATAGAATGGCCTCACCCCAAACCCCATGTGTGAAGTTTCACCCTAAGATTTCAATCCATTTTATTTGAGAGCTAAAAAACATGATTTTTGTAAGCCCTATAGAGTACTGAATAAAATTAATATTGGTTGACCAAAATGGGGCACATTTTCACTCATAACTTCCAAACCAAACATCTTTTAGCCCTAAGATTTCAAAGGGTAGGTGAGAA
This sequence comes from Ophioderma brevispina, assembly GCA_023653785.1. Lineage (NCBI taxonomy): Eukaryota > Metazoa > Echinodermata > Ophiuroidea > Amphilepidida > Ophiodermatidae > Ophioderma > Ophioderma brevispina. The sequence goes on along the minus strand of JAMKCH010017605.1, from coordinate 20,003 downwards.
AAATAGTAGCTTTCTTCTGATACCAAAATTCTAACCACTTGTGGTAAAATCTGGGGTTCTGGGGACAAGGCTATTAGCGATCGGACCATGGCCATTTAAGTATAACATACTAAATTTATAGTGGCACACACAGACAAACAGTTTCAAATGATTTGTAAGAGATTCATTCTTGCATCGTACACAACTCGGACACCATGTAAATGGACTTGATTACGGGAATGGCCCTGCAACTAAAAGAGGCATTTGAAATTAGGCTGTGTTTGGTCAAAACATGATCAAATTTGTCATGTTGTCTCAAAATTTATGATATTTTTTACGATGTAAAATCTGCTTTATTGTAAATAGGAAAAGAAACCAATTGAAGGCAGCTTGATGTATATTTATTGGTATTGTTCCTCATAAATGGTATTTTCCAGTCTATTAACTTCATAAAGTGGGTTGGCTAAAATGAAAGAATGCAAGCTATATCTTTTCATAACTTTTGAATAAGAGTTATCTATCATTGTAAGTTATATATAAAACATGGACAAGATTTTGCAGCTTCAAATTTTCAAAAAAATAATTTCTTCATATAAGATTCTTGCAAAGATATTTCCCTGGAAATCAATTTTCACAAATTGAAGCCTTGTAGACCCCCACACAAAAAAATTGTGTGCAATGTATGTTGTTTATACTTTATCAAAACCACCACTGGAACTTTGTAGATTACTGTGACATAAATTGGGTGCTTGAAATTTGGCTTTTGTGTAATTGTTTTATTAAGTTCCGAAAGAAGGATATTTTTCAAGAGTGTACCAATGTCAACATTCTTGAAATGTACTCTTTTGTGACAACGTTTGATTTCATGAGTCAAGTGTACTCATAGATCACAATGCACAAATATTTCATACATGCTGTATTTGACATGTGCTTCATTGAATTGCCTTACAAAGGGGGTCCATGAATCTCAGCTAGAATCAGCCTATGTTTTGTTCAGTCCAAATCATTTTTTTTAGGAATTTTAAGAGTAGGCTGATTTTTCTTGAAACCGTAAGATGACTTTTAACATGTACTCTAATGTTTACTTACAAGGGAGAGAAAACACAGCACATATATTATCAACATTTCAAAACCAATAGGAAATCAATGGTTGTCATCAGTAACACTCAGTAAAGGAATGTGGGAAGCTTCTAAGGTAGATGTTATAGCAGATTATTGGTTGTCATCAAATATGCTCAGCTAAAGGAATTTGGGAAGCTTTCGAGGTGGATGTTTTACAGGGTAAATGGCTGTTAGCAGTAACACCCAGCTAAGGGAATTTGGGTAGCTTCTAAGGTGGATGTTATAGGAGATAAATGTTTGTCATCAGTAACACTCAGTCATGGGAATTTAAGGAGCTTCTAAGGTAGATATTATAGGAGATAAATGTTTGTCATCACTAACACTTAGCCGAGGGAGTTGGGGAGAGCTTTTAAGGTAGATTTAGTGTATTATGGTTGCAATAATAATGTTTTTTTATGTGACATTTGATTTAAGGGGAAGCCGCTTCTGGTCTATTTGGCCTCTTATCTTCTCCTCCATATCTGTTTTGTATGTTGTATATTGTAACTTTTTATGATATGGAAATAAATAAATGTTGATGATGATGATGATGGTAGATGTTATAGGAGATGAATGGTTGTCATCAGTAACACTCTGCCAAGGGAATTGGGGGAGCTTCTAAGGTGGGTGTTATAGGAGATAAATGGTTGTTATCAGTAACACTCAACTAAGGGAATCTGGGGAGCTTCTAAGGTGGATGTTATAGGAGATAAATGGTTGTTATCAGTAACACTCAACTAAGGGAATCTGGGGAGCTTCTAAGGTGGATCTTATAAGAGATAAATGGTTGCCATCAGTAACACTCAGTCAAGGAAATTTTGACAAAATCTAACCAAAAATAATGTTTCCACTTTCACTAGATTGTTTTGTCATGGCAGGCAAATAAAGTTTGTCACATGTGTGACATTTCAAAGAATGGCCCATTAATACTCAGCCAAAGGAATTTGGGGAGCTTCTGGGATGGATGTTATAGGAGGTAAATGGTTGTCATCTGTAACACTCAACTAAGGGAATTTAAGGAGCTGCTAAGGTGGATCTTATAAGAGATAAATGGTTGTCGTCAGTAACACTCAGTCAAGGAAATTACGTTGCTAGGTCATAAATAAACTTGTACTCCATAAGTTATGTATTCATCGCAGTGGCAGATGATACATAATCAAGATGCCTTGTGTTGAGTCATCTTTGCGATCAGAAAAAAATTATCTTAGATATGCTAAATGTCAATATAAATGTATTGTTTGTTTCAGGTTTGTAGCAGCACCAGTAACACTTGAGTGTGAGAAGAAGCACAACAACACAGTGTCATTTGTGAGCCTTGATTTGTCCCTAGGCACAGTGGAACTATTAGAATGCCTATTTGAAAGGCACAACTCTGAGTTGTTGATGTCTGTGGCTGGTACACCCGATCCAAGGCCTCCTATACCAAACCACATAGAGGTATGTAGTCAACAGTATTCAACTTAATAAATCAATGTTCACCAACAATTTGTTTTTGCCTTCGTTTCAAATTAATCATTTTCATTACGACAATAAGAGTTGAAATAAGTCTCCCAAATGCTCTGCTTTACTTTTAATTGTGACACCATTTTAAATCGGCTTTTGAGGTGAATTGGCCAATGAGATTTTTTCTGCAAAATAAAGTTATCAGGCCACAGACGGTGTGATTGTGCATGATATTCTGATGCTTATCAATTTGGAATGAGTAAATGAATGAACAGGAAAGGAAGTGTGAAATTTAAGCATTGTACATGAAAAACTTTGGCTAGTTGACATTAACATATGGCTTGAAGTAAGTAAAAATGGATAGCAAAGGCAAAATCAATATATCAGTTAGGTCAAAGTCAACAGAATTGTGCTTGTGTGTGACATACATGTAATGTTATACTTATTGAAAATTACCAAATGTTTTTTTGCTTCAACAGATTTGTAGTGCTGAAGGCGTTAGTGCAATGTGATGATGCTTGCTACCAAATCCTGTGTCCACCTCAGGCTAAAACAGTGGAGAGAAAACGAGCAGTCAAGTGCAAGTGTGTTCTATTATTTGTGGTTGGCTTTATGGAATGAATGGCTTTTGTTCACATGATGCAATTTATAAATTGACTCATTAGAAGATTAGAAGCTTTTTCCTAGTGTGCCTTATCTCTTTTTAAAGGTTATTCTGGTCACCACCTCATTGTAGAGTTTTTGGTACTAGACAGCCAAAGCCAAACAAGGCTTGTTTTCTTGCAAGCTATTATATTGCTTGTACTTTTTTTTATACAATTAGGGTTGAGGTATAATATTGATGTGTGTGATTGGGCACTAAAGTGGATGAGTAGATCCTACGAGGCTTCATAACTAAACTGAGCTCAAACCTAGACCCAGACTCAATCAAGACCCCTAGCTCAAACCGAGACCCAAGCTCAAATCTAAGCCCTAGCCCAAACTAGCCATTAGCCCAAACCTAGACCCTAGCTCAAAACCGAGACCCTAGCTCAAACCTAGACCCTAGCACAAACCTAGACACTAGATCAAACTAGACCCTAGCTCAAACCTAGACCCTAGCTCAACCATAGGACCCTAGCTCAAAAATAGCCCTATAGCTCAAACCTAGACCATAGCTCAAACTAGACCTAGACTCAAACCTAGGACCCTAGCTCAAACCTAGACCCTAGCTCAAACCTAGACCCTAGCTCAACCTAGACCCTAGCTCAAACTTAAAGGTAAAAGTGTGTCCCAGAGCTAAGCTACCAGGCCGGAGTGCCCATCTCTCTGTCCTTGGCATTGGTGCCAGACTTCACTAGTGTAATTGGCTGAGGAAGGGGGTTGCTGCTCCTCACACACAGGAAGCCTCTTTTTTCCCAGCACATGCTGGTACCCATTCATATTCCTGGGAGGGGAGAGGCAAGTGAGGTGAAGTGCCTTGTCAATGGACACAAATGCTGGCTCCATCCAATCTCAAGTCGATCACTGTATCTGCGGCGCCATACATGCCTCCTAGTTCGAACTTAGGCCCTACTATCACAAGCCCGATGCCTCATTCCTGGATCACCTTGCCATCTTTTTTTCAATAGAATAATCAGATATAGACCATAAATTTGTATAATAATTTCAAGAAGATTGATAAAAAGTAACCCATTCCAAAATCCCCAAAGTGAACAAAGAAACTGAAAAGCTATAGAGAAACTAACCCATCAGAGGTATAGAGAGACTGATTCCATAACGGTCCAGAGGGAAAAAAGAAATTGGAGGAGAGCAAAAGTGACTAACAAGTCAAAATTTGATCAATGCAATGTTTTGCAGCATGATATTGTCTTCTTCCGGTGAAACAAATAATGGTGCACAGTCTTGATTCAATTGGCTATGCCCCCAGTTGGGACAGTTTACCCTCCATATAAAAGTAAAAAGCACAACATCAAATTTTATTCATATTTAAAGAGTGTGGTCTGGTGTAGCAGTCAATTTGTTCACCTCTCACTAATGCGGCCTGGGTTTGATTCCCAGTTGAGTCATAGTCGTATGTGAATTTGGTTGCCGATCCATACCCGTTCTCTAAGGTTTTCTCAGAGAACTTGGTTTCCTCCTGCATCTAAAGTCAGACTTCTTCCTAAACATCTCTAATAAAGACCGCCACCCAAGCATTGGTAGGCAGGCTCTTAGCTAGTCATCCCTATACCAATCTTGTAGATGGGCACTTATCTGGGACATACTGTAAAATGTGCTTGCCAGATTAAATGTCACTGGTCACAGATGAAAGTAGCCATATTTATTGTGGAAATTAAGTATTTCACCTTTCATTTCTTCATTTGATGGGATTGCCAACATCTATACCTTATCCAATTTATTAGGATACTGTTGTATAATTTAGGGGTAATCACACAAAAACATGATATTCAGTAGTTTTTAATTGAAAGAGTTTACCCAAATTATACACCAGATAGCCTTGTCCAAAAATTCCAGAGCCTCATGGGTGCATCCTTTTTGCTATGACAGGCACCTTTCGCAAAATGTCGGGCAAGTATAGAATCCTAGCTAAGACTAAGTGTAGGCTTGGGTGGTGATAAGTTACAGACAATGGTTCTTACGTGTAGTACCAGTAGTATGTTGAGTTAATAATGTGAAATGACAGGTTCAGCTCTGGTCTACTTTCCTAAAGATAAAGACTGTGACAAATGTTAACATTGACAGATAAAGTAAATCCTTTGAATACTCGTGTAAAAGATATTCTTTTGAGTAAAAAGTTAGGTGATTTTATTTTTGTGATCTACATTCATTAATCTAGAAACTTTGGTTTCATATAAATATATTTGACTTGGTTCTAGAAATAAATTTTAAAAAGGCAAAGTGAATGTTTTTTATATGCTTCCTTTGTTTCTTTGTAATTTTTAATTATAAAAATATAAATGCAGAAAATCATAAAAAATGAAAGTGGAGGAAATCAATCACTTGCAAAAATCTGTGGCAATTTGGTAAAAAGTGAGCGTATTTCAATGTGCAACATTTTCTAGCCTATTGTATGTAGTAGCAGGATTTCTTGGCAGCTTTTGTTTGCCATAGTAACTTTAAAATCAAGCAAAACTCATTTTCCTTACTATTAAATGTTTTAATTTTGTTTATTTATTACATTGTGTCCATTATTACAATATTACATTAATACAACCAAAAGCACCAATGCGTTGTGCATAATGCAGAGCATTGTTAAACGAATATCACGACCATGCATTATTTTTGCATCTGCATTTTATGTCAATATTTTGATCGCATAGTTCATCAATGTTGCATATTGGTGATGATAAAAATGATGTACTTAACATTTCTGCATTTTCTCATGCTTATTAGTAGGGTAGATATTGGTCGATGGAATTATGTAAAAATATCAATTTGGTATGGGTTTTAAGACAGTGTCATACGCCTCCTATGAAACTCGTAAATTGCTTGAGGTTGAAATTTGCAATTAAGTCATCATCATCATGATTTTATTCATACTTATACAAACTTAATTTTCTTGTAATTCCATAGAGTGGTCACCATCGTAGCCTAAGTAAGCCCAAGACAGAATTGAGTATTGAGCTTGGTGCCTTGCGTTGTGAGGTAGACATATCTATTGTGGATAGGCTTTACACTCTCCTCCACCCGCAGCCTGTGGGCCAGTACAGGGATAATTCTAATGGCAGATATACAAGTTTATCTGCACATGGAGGCATGGTAAGTCAGGGAATTTAATGAGATTGTTTCCAGGGTTTATTCTTAAAGCTTTCAACTGTGGTAGAGTCTTCATAGGTTGTAACAAAAATCAGTGGATTTTGAGATGGCATCATAAGTGACTGCATGCCATTTGGGAAGCCATCTTAAAGACTAGGCTTGTTTGGACTCTTTTGAATGCATTTTATGCTGATTCTGAATATGGAAATAGAACTGTGCATAAAGTTCTGCAAAGTCTGTGTTTTATTTAATACAATTTGACATTGTTTATCAGCTTTGCCCTATATTTCACCCAGTCAAACTTGACATTTTGGCATGACTGAAAACCTTTCATATTAGATACCTGCAGCCATGCATATTTTTTGGCTGCAGCCATGCATATTTTTTGGCTGAATTCCTGTTGGTTCCAAAAGAAATTCACAGAGAACCTTTCTTCTGTGGTTACCCACTCAGTTTACACATAGCATGGGTGTCACAACACAAAAATGCAAATCAAAATCAGGTGCACCTTTGGAATTAGGCATTTTGAGCTATGATATTTAAAGACAAAAGACAGAAAACCACATCACCAGAATCACATGTTGGATTTTTAAATGAAGTGAGTTCTGAATTAATTAGACAACATTTTTTCATTGAAATGTATCTGATAACTTCAAATTTAATAGCTGAAATAAGTTTGTCTTGGAATATTATTGCATTAAAAGTAGGTCAAAATGGAAAGAGGTAATTATGTTATTCTTGTGGTAAGAAATTACCAAACTTTTTAAAGAGCCTATGAATGCATTGCAAAATAAAGGCTGCAGCAGATAAAATTGATTGCAATTTCCATTATCAGTTCTGTAAATTTAGATTTGCACTTATTGAACTTTTCAATGTGAAGTTCAACTTTGTATTCCTTGAAAGGAATTTTATGTTTGATCCATGCTACAGACATCTTAACCCCATTAAAGTCGCCGTCACAATTCCTTTTCTGAAATAGGTGTCTACATACGCGCGCGACAGTTGCTGCGTGTAGCGCGCAGACTATGTATTTCATTTACGCGTTGTCATGGTTCTGCCTGGTGGGAATGCTGGTGTAGTCTTGACGTAGAGAAAAGGAATTATGACGGAGAGTATAGTACAACTTACCAATTAGTCACACTGGAAATTTTGTGAATCATTACACTGAGCTGATTTCCTTTACACCAATGTTGACTGAAATATATGCATTTCCCTTCTGAGAAGTGGAATGCCCCAAAATACCTATTTTAGCACCCCTAAAAGATAAAATGGTCTCGACCAGTGACCCCAGGACACACCCTGTCGACCATTGCTCTTCCTCAATTCCGTTTTGGCAGCCTTACCAAACGGACGCGTGTTACCGCAGCTCTGTCATTAGCAGCCAAAATTAACTGAGATTTTTGATACTGGACTAGTTGTCGTCTCATACGGAATACTCCTACTACTATACCATAACTATCTGGATATATTACTGGACTATATACTGGATTTATAGCGCTCAATCGGGACTTTTACACCGTCGGAGAGCTCTTATTATGTATCCTTTTTTTGCCGCCGATGCAGTCATGTGATCTGTGTAGCGGGAAAATAAGGTAAACAAAGGCAGCCATTGACGCACGTGTTGCTGCTTTGGATGCCTTTGACTATGTGTGAGTTTGTTTGTTTATTTGTTAGCGGGCTTGCTTGCTAACAATTAATATGGTCTGGTGTGTGTATTATTTTATTATATGCTTGTTGTATACTTAATAAAATATGTCAAAAACTGTGTTGAAAAATTTCTTTAACCGTTGGTGACTCAGTTACCGAGTTGGTTTTTGTGTCCTGACGTTGCGTACCGGTAGACCTCCATGGCACGCTTGTTATTTTTCTGTACGGTTTTTAATTGCGCACGCTATTCCCATCTAGCAACTCACCTCACCCCGTCATTCCTGGCGCATAAGTTGCGTAGCGCTGCCCCGTGTCCATTCATGAGTGGGATCCCCATCCTCTTGTGTCGATCCACAGGCAATTTTTTTCCCAAGCACCTCTTTTGTATTGGACTGTGGATTTCAATGGATGTTCGCAGGGATTTTATTATATGCGTGTGGTATACTTAATAAATATGTCAAAACTGTGTTTGAAAAATTTTTCTTTACCGTTGGTGACTCAGTTACCGAGTTGCTTTTTGGCCGACGTTTGCGTACCGGGAGACCTCCATGGCACGCTTGTATTTTCTGTCCCCTTTTTTTTGCGCACGCTATTCATCTAGCAACACCGCTCACCCGCTTATGGCGCATAATTGCGTACTCTGCCCCGCATCCATTCATGAGTGTGGATCCCCCTCCTCTTTGTGTCAACCACAGGCAGTGCTTTCCCCATCCTCTTTGTAATTGGACTGTCGGATGTTCAATGGCACCATTGAACATGGGTACGCCGCTCGTGTTGCGTACACGGGGGTGGGGGGGTGGGTGGGGGGGTAAAGTCGGGCTCCGGGTCCGTGGTTCATCCAAGGCAGCCGCTGCTGCTCTGGTGCTCCCAAAGGTGGGCTAGCTTCCGGCTACTTCGCGCATGCTCTTTTGTATTGGAACTGTCGGATGTTTCAATGGGCAACCATGGAACATGGGTACCCGCTGTGTTGCGTACCGGGGGGGGGGGGGGGGGGGGGGGGGGGGTGGTAGTCGGTCTCCGGTCAGGGGTTCATCAGGCAGCCGCTTCTGCGCTGGGTGCTCCAAAGGTGGGGTAGCTTCGGCTCTTCGCTCATGCTGACGGGGTGGGCTTCGTGCCCGCCTCCTCAGCGACCGCTTGCTCGCCTGGTTCAGCCCTAGGGGCTGCTCCGGTACAGGTAGCGCGGTCTGCTCTGCCAATCCCCCTGGGGGCTTGGCGGCTTGCTGGCGCTCCGTTAGTGGTGAGTGGTGGATGGTGATGCCCAGGTCGCTCGGGCTAATCCATCGCCGCTGTTGTGCACACCTAGCGTGGTTACGGTCCCCGTGTCTTCGGGCACTTCGACCGCTACAACGGTGGCCATTACTTCGGGGTAGGTTTCCGACAAACCCTGGGGCCTTGGCTTCGGTATCCCTTGGCGGGACGCCGCAGGTGTTGGCTAAGCTCACTGCACCCCGCGTGACTAGCCTTGCTAGTCCATGCATTGCCTCCTCACTTTGGGCGCCGCAACGCCGCTCCGGGCCCTTCGGGGCTTGGCGAGCGAGTGGTGCTCCGCTAGGCTGGCCTCCGCAGATGCGCCAGCTGACTAGGTCGGCCTCTTACGCGGGTACGCCTCCTGCGGTAACTATTGCTGGTTTTTCCGGCCCCTGTCCCCCTGCGGCGGGCCCGCCTATGGCGGGGTACCGGTGGGTGCCCCTGCCTCTGCGTTCCTGCGGGGCTGCCTTCGTGGCCTGCTCCTGCGGGGAAACCAGTACCCGCCGCAGTCTACCTTTTCAGGTTACGCTACATCCCCGTACGTGGCTTCCCCACCCCCGTCGGGCTGGACTGCTGGGGTGGGACAGTCTGGGGCATGTCTTTCGACGGGCTCCCGCTTTGCGGGAGCCCCTCCAGGCTCTAGCCCCACCGCGCCCTCCGCCGTCGGCTGCCAGGCCGCAGGCACCAGGTGCGGTCGGGGCTGCTTCTGACCAGCTTTCGAGCGGGGCAGTTGCCGCCGCGCTGCGCATTTGCCTCCTTTCGGGGAGCCACTCAAGCTGCGGCGGTACAGCCTGGTACCGGTCCGGGGCAGGGCGGTGTACCCTCCACTACCCTTCGGCTTACGGTGCCTGGGACTTTGGGTTTCGTCCCCACGCCTTCCCGGCTTGTACCCTCGTCCGGGTCGGGCTGGGTGCAGTCCAACCTTTGGCTCCTGCGGCCCACCCTATGCCATTCGGCTTGGTCCCTGCGGGAGGCCCTGGTGTCCCCGCCCAGGTGGCGTCGCCTGGCCTTTCCCGCCTCCATCCTCTCGTTCTGTCGCACCGTCCTCTCAGGACTCTAACCGGCCGCAGACTTCCGACGCTTCGGAGGACAGCGCTGGCCGGGGTGGACTCGGGGTCGGAGGAGAGTCACTTAAGTGATACTCCTTCGCAGCCGTCGACGCCGCGGCAGCTTCGGAGGCAGGAGGAGGTGGATTCCTTCCCGCCGGCACCCCTCATCCTGCTGCGCAGGGCGCTGAGAGTCTCGGCCTGCCTTCCGCGCCCGAGCAGCTGTGCGGAGGAGGGCAGCTCCCATCTGGCTTCCCTATTCCTCCCTCCGGTAACGCGTCAGGCGTTGACGCTTCCCACAGACGTTGGTCTTCTGGGAAGCGCTCCGGGGAGGTCACTAGAAGCTCTCTTCGTACCCGTTGGAAAACTTTCCGCCAACTCTTTTGAGACTACCGAAGGAGACGTCACTCCTTCCTGAGGACTCCAACCATAGATCTCGCCCTAGCAGCCCAGTTGCCAACGGGCAAGGCCGCCCCTACTAAAATAGTTGAGGAGATCTTTCTCCCCCTCTCTGGGCGACCAGTTGAAGCACCTAGACCTTGCGGTGACCTCTGGTATCAGATCTAGGTGCTTCTCTATGGTCCTCGCCCACGACCTCAAATCCTCGTTGGGCGAGGGTGTGGTTTTCTCCTCGGAAGCTTCCGATGCCTTGAACCGTCCTAGCCTCGCAGTGGACTCGGCAACGGAGGCTTCACTGTCTCTGGGCGCGTCGCCTCAGCTTCCTGCGAAGCGAGAACGCTGCTTCCTCTGCGCACCCTGAGCTCCGATCTTGCATCGTGGTCTCTAAGACCAAGCCGAGTCCGCGGACGTCCCTCCTTCGGAGGTTCGTTTCTGTGACTCACTGCTTGCCTCAGCGGAACGCGTGTTATCGGAGCAGGCAGCTCAAGGAGGCCAGGCGAGAATCCTCTTCCGGGAGAGTCTCGGCTAAGAAGAAGAAGAAGCCGCTCGCGCTCCCTCTTCTTCAAGCCGTGCCACCAGCAGCCAGTCGACACCAGGGCGGCCCAGCCCCCCAAGAAGCCCGCCGCCCCGTCTACTTCTTCTCGGAAGTCCGGGGCCAAGCTGAAGGCTCGTCCCCCTCCCCAAAAGCAAGGCCGCCTGGGCAGGGGAAGAAGCCTCGTCCCTGAGGGCACGGCGGCCGCGGGGTCCTCTCCTTCGGCAGGGAGCCTTACCACCTCAGGTGGGCGGGCCGCTTAGTTCTTACGTGCGGGAAAGGGCCAGCCCATTTTCTCCCGCACCTTGGGTGCTGTGTGTGGTGGAGCGGGGTAATCGAATAGAATTCACCGCGAAACCCCCGTCGACTTCCCGCCCGAGACCCACCCCCCTTCTGGGGAGCCCCGAAAACCAAGTTCTTCTGGCCGGGGTCTCGGCGCTCTTGGCGAAGAGTGCCATTTCCCGTCCGACCCTCTCCCTTCACCAGGGTTTTTGTCGACGTTCTTCTTGGCTCCCAAGAAACCCGGGGTTGGGCGTCCATCCTGAACGTTGAATCCTCTGAATCAGTACATCAAGCCGAAGAAGTTTAGGATGGAACGCTCGCGTCAATCCTCCGCTGTCCTTTGAAGGGGACTGGGCGGTCTTCATTTGGATCCTGAAAGACGCCTACCTACACGTTCCAGTCGCAAAACAGACCGTCGCTGGCTCAGATTTCATATCCAGGGCCAGTCGTACGATTGGACGTGCTTCCCTTCGGACATCACACCTCTCCCCAGGGTCCTTACGATGGGAACCCGGAATTGGGCGCCTTCCTCCGGCGTCAGGGGGTCAACCTCCGCATGTACCTGGACCACTGGCTAATCTACGGACCGTCGCCCCAGGCGACGACCGAGACGGTCAGTCGTACCATTCAGGTGGGGCAGAGGTTGGGCTTCAATTGAGTGTCAACTTCGACAAATCAAGCCTAACCCCCTCTCAAGACCTGAGGTTAAATCTGGGTGCGCGGCTGCACCTGCTCCTGCATGGCAGCACCGACGGCCGAGCGGGTGGAGGTTGTCATTCAGACCGCGACATCCAATGGCGCTGCTTATGCCGGCCCCCGCTCGAGACTGACTTCGCCTTCTGGGCTTGCTGGCCAGTCTCGTCGACCCGTCCCGTACTTCGCTTCCATATGAGGCCTGCTTCCAAATGCACCTCGGACGACTTTACAGGCCGATCAGCACCCAGATTCCCGTCTGTTCCCCATCAACTCGGGGATCCTGGAACACCTGGCATGGTGGTCTCACCGCCCCAACCTGACTCGGGACTTTTTTCCCCGCCGCCTCCTGTTCGAGATTGTTGTCACGACGGACGCGTCGAAGTCGGGTTGGGGGGATTTACCCTAGATCTGGGTGTCTCGGGGACGTGGTCCCGGACCCGAGGCTCAGGCCCATGTCAACCGCCTCGAGTTGTGTGGGCATAGAACGAACTCTTGCTCACTTCCGAGGCGGTGGTGACCCAACTCCATGTCCTGGTACGAGGACAACTCCCGTGGTGTCCTACATCAACAAGCAGGGCGGGGCTCGGTCCCGGCCCTGGTGTCTCGATGCCATGCGTCTCATAGCGTGGTGTCGGGACAGGCCATCACATGTCCGCAGTACACATTCCAGGGGCTGTCAACTTTTTTTTTTCCTTGGCCGACGATCTGTCCACCGCCGGATGAACGGCCCTCGGAATGAGATACTGAACCGAGATGTCCGTGCGGAGATCTTCGAGAGATTGTATATTCCTCAGATAGACCTGTTCGCCTCGAACCTAAGTCACCAGCTCGCCTCGTACTGCACCCGGACTCACTACCCGGGTGCGTACGCAGTCCACGCTCTGGCGATAGACTGGACGGGTTCACGGCCTAATGCCTTCCCACCATTTCCGATTCTACATCGTGTAGTTTCGAGAATTGGGCGGGAGGCGTGCTGTGTCATCCTCATCGCTCCCTTTGGTTTCGCAACACCTTTGGGTTTCGCCCAATGGTTGATCGCTTGGCGGCTCTGCCGCTGCGTCTACCGACCGTCCGGACCTATTATCCCTTCCGGACGGAGGTAGCGCCAGTCCTGTCCCGCTGGAGCACCTAGGGTTGACTGCGTGGCCCATATCCAGCATGCCAGAGATTCTGGCTTTTTCGCAGAGGGCTTGCCTCGCTCATTCACCAAAAAAAAAAAGGAAGAAATGAAGTTCCCCATGGACGCTTACTTAAGCGTCTTGGACCCCTACTTCCGCTTGGTGTGAGCGACCGAAGGTGTCGCCGACTCGGGCATCTGTATCCGAGATCGCTGACTTTCCCACTGATCGCTTTGATAGCGGACTTGAAACTTCGACTGTCCGAAACTACAAGTCCGCTATCCTAGCGCTCCATAGAGGTTGCGACGACGGATCAACCATTAACGACGATGATCGATCCGTCCCTTCTAGAGGGTATGTTTAATACACGACCTCCGGCCAGGAAGGTGGTCCACCCTGGGACCTTAATAATGTCTTAGACTATTTAGTGGAGCCCCCATTCGAATCAATGGCTGAGGCATCACTAAAACATGTCACCATTAAGACGGTCTTCCTCGTCGCTCTCGCCTCTGGGAGACGATGCTCGAGATTAAAATATCTCGCTGTCACATCAGAATTCTCTCGGGAACAGGTTCAACTGTTCCTTTAGGCCGGATTTTTCTGGCAAAGAACGAGTCCCATCCTCATTCCGACACTCAACAATTATCTTTCACCCCAATCTGCATGTCACTCTTCGGTGCGGAAGATCGCCTGTGGTGTCCCGATCGGGCCCTATAGTACTGAAAAAAAATAAACGTAAACTAGTCGCTCAGGGGCTCGAACGACTCGTTGTTTTTTACAACACGCTTCCCCCCACGGGTCCAGCGTCGAAAGCGACAATTGCTAGATTGATTGGGCGCTGTATTAATGATTTCCAACGCGGTGAAAGGAGCTTCTCAAGCTCGAGCCCACTCAATCCGTCGACAATCACGTCGCTCCTGGGCCTATCAACCGCGGAATCAGCATTTTCCGAATCTGCGAAGCTATGTCGTGGAGGGCCCCCACAACGTTTTTCGTCGGTGTACTACAGAAACTTACAAACTCCCCAAGAGAAAGTTGCGAGGGCACGCCTGGCAGAAAACAACACTAAATTCAACTACACTATACATAAATTCTCCCATCCGGTTGCCGACTAGGACGCTCGCCCCGGAGTATTCCGTTGTCCCGTTGAGCATCTATGTCCCTGATTTTTATGTTAATGCTTTAGGCCCTTAACATATGTTTACTTTATGTTTAGTGCTGGTCTCGCCTTTGGCTGCCATTCTGGATTGACTGCTGAGATATCATCTCCACCTCCGACTGAGTGGTCATCAAGGTGTTTGATTTGAAAATATGTCATTCAACGGGGTTAATGCATATGTTTCAGTCACCATTGGTGTAAAGGAAATCAGTCAGGGTAATGATTTATAATATTTCCAAACACATAGTTTTATAAACACTCATCTAACTGAAGCCTGAATTCCTTTTCAATGTTGACTTCCCACTTCCAGGCCCCCGCCCCCCGCCCTGATATATCCGCGCGTCCGTGTGGCATGAAGCCAACGGAATTAAGGAAGCGCTATGGTCGACAGGGTGTGACCTGGGGGTCACTGGTCAGACATTTCATTTTTGGGGTGCTAAATTAGGTATTTGGGGCATTCCACCTTCTCAGAAGGGAAATGCATATGTTTCAGTTCAACATTGGAAAGGAAATCAGGCTTCATTAGATGATTTTAAACAGAATGTGGGTTTTTGAATATTGCGACCAGGAATACATAGGGGAGACCGGACGTAAATTTGGAAACGTGATGAAAGAACATAAAGCGGAAGTTGACAAGGTCAGTACTTCAGTGATTACCAGGCTGCATGAAAGAATCGTTGTCCACCATCCACAAGTCCCAGCATATCACCGATCACGTTGTAGAACATAACCACGTAATAGGCTGGGACAAGGGTAAGGTCATAGGCACAGAGCAAAACAAATATAAACGCTGGATTAAGGAGGCCACTGAAATCCGTAAGCGGGGGGACGCTATCATGAACCGCGACTAGGGCCAATCCACTTTCTTTCACACATTAATGATGAGCTGTGTTTGGAGAAAAATACCCCAGGAATTTGGAGAAGCAACTGGCAACTCCAGGGTTGAAAAAAACTCAACAACCAAACTTGGACTCCACCAGTCCCTCATCTCAGTGCTGAGAAAGGCACAGTCGTTCCTGAAAGTCACAACTCAAGTTGACATGGACAGTAATTAATGAACTTACTACATAATATTACTCAACGATCATGATGAACCTCTACAACAGCTATTGAACTGTTTGGAGACCCAAAGACTCCATCCCAATGTAACTTTAAGCCGCGAGATATTTATTCTATCCTCGTGGTTCTTGTAATAGGATACAATTGAAAAACTGGTAGAATCTTGAAGACAAAGGAACCAGGAACTCCATCACGACCACAGACCAGAAGCCACAAACTTTGGCTGTCGTTGAACAATGCTTAGAAAATCCAACACAACATTATTCAAAGGATACATCCTACCTTTGACTCAAGAATCAACCAGTCTACCAATTTAGTGCCCTTTTGGTTTAGAACGTCATTCGCTTTGAATGACCGCTCGTACTTACAGTTTCCAGAAGAATCGTGGCCAGCTTATTAGGCATCTGCCGGCAGCATCCAGCGTCAGAGTAAGGCCACCGTCCGTGACATGATTGCATTCCATTTACAGAGATGCCTTAAATACGCCCTACATTACCGCGTTGCACATGCGTACCAAATTTTCCACACTGGCCAGAATTTATTTGGCAGGAACTGTAGTGTAATAAAGGGCAGTTGTGGTATTTTATCAAGTCTGAAATTAAAAAAAACATGTTTTCTGCTCTTGTGGACTATGCCCTGCATGATAACTGTAATGATATTGTAGTATGTCTTAAAATTATTGATTACATTGCACTTTATCCTCCACAGCAACATATTAAGGAC
Source organism: Ophioderma brevispina (assembly GCA_023653785.1). Lineage (NCBI taxonomy): Eukaryota > Metazoa > Echinodermata > Ophiuroidea > Amphilepidida > Ophiodermatidae > Ophioderma > Ophioderma brevispina. The sequence continues at coordinate 3,833 of JAMKCH010017605.1, read as the reverse complement.
GTACCAAACAGATTGTGTAAGAATTAATCGATTAATCGCGGCACTGAAAGAAGGGCGCAAGTCAGTAAGAACATAACCAATAGGCTGAGTGAGACAACCAAAGGGCTGGACAGTGATGCTGTCTTCACATACAGGTAAGCAGGATTCATGCAGTCAGAGAATTTGTTGGCGGCAATGTTAGTCATGACCTCTTGCCCTATGGTATATCATGATAAAAAAATAATCGCGGGATGGCGTTGTTTTAGTGGTATTCGATCAATTTAAAGGGGCTTGTTCCGGATCGCCCCCGCCCCCCCCCCGAATCTCTTCGCGTTGAATTGTTTTTCCCATCTGACGGTAGTATAAATTTTAATAAAATTTTTGCCAATAATCAGTATGAACGGTGAAAAGGCCGTTTTTTTCATATCCGAATATTTCAGCTTTCCCCCCAAATCCACTTCTTTGCGAAAGATAGAAACCAAAACACGGCCATATAATGGGGTTAACCATCCATATTAGCACAGTAGCGAATAGGCCTTTGCAATGGCATTATCACTGTCGAATATTATAAAAACAACAACCACGATCCTTGATGGTAAGTGTATGCAGGTGGCAGGCTCTCATACCAAATACAGAAACAGATACACATACATCGGAACACCCCACCTTGGAGTAATAAAAAAAGCTTAAAACTCCCCCAAAGAAATTCAATTTTAAAAAGCTGTTGCAATCGATCATGTACAAAGGACATTTTTAGCCCCAATTGAAACTGTTTAATGGTGAGGCAACCAACCTTGTCCCTCTTAACTACTTGCATTCATGAGAGGAGAGAATGTGAGTATGAATATGGATTGCAAGCATGTCTGTAATGCAAAGTTATACCCAAGTGGTTGAAAATGGTTACTGCAATATTTGGCACAGTGGTTTTATTAGTGTAAAACTGTAATTACATACAAATGCTAACATATTTAACTCTTGCTAAAAGCGATCTTACAAGTATAGGCCCAATCGTTGCCAGCCCTGGGGCTCTTGCGGCCTCAGTGTGTGACCGGGGCGTGATACATGCTAAAACAGATTCCGTAGCCCAGCAACGATTCCTTGCCCATATGTGTTTAGTTTGATGACGCAATCCAAGACTTGGATTATCAATCTTGTTGGCATTTTTTCTTTTTTCCTCTTCACAGTATTTTTATGGTATATATGAGCAGTACACCACTATCGTCAATGACTCCATCTGAACTTGGGAATAGCTCTGCCCAGCCATCTTCCTCATTCGTTTGTCCTCCTTGCGTTTGATCTGTTCACTGCCCTCATCATCACCGGCACTATAGCAATGATCACCGTGGACCTGATAGGACTCATGTATCTATGGGGCCTCACGCTCAATGCCGTGTCTTTTGTATATCTAATAATGGTGAGTGTTGTGTCTTTTGTATATCTAATAATGGTGAGTGTTTTGTCTCTTGTAAATCGAATAATGGTGCGTGTTTCTCTCTTGTATATAATAATGGTGGTGTTGTGTCTCTGTAAATCTCAATGGTGAGTGTTTTGTCTCTTGTTAAATTATAATGGTGGTGTTGTCTCTCTTTTAAATCTAATAATGGTGAGTGTTGTGTCTTTTGTAAATATATAATGGGAGTGTTGTCTCTCTTGTAAATCTAATTAATGGTTGAGTGTGTCTCTATTGTAAATCCTAATTAATGGTGAGTGTTGTCTCTTGTAAATCTACTAATGGCGAGTGTTGTCTCTCTTGAAATCTAATAATGGTGAGTGTTTGTTACTTTATTTAATAAGGGAACCAAGGGAATCTGTTATACTGAGGAGAAGTACTCTGAAGTTTAAATTTTGTATTAAGTGGTGCTCTTTACAAAGACTTTGCAAGAGACTATGTAAAATGGGAATTTTCCTGACTAAAATTTATTTTGGGGTGCTTTTGCACACTTCAAGGGCATCGCAAAAATAAAAATTAGCAAAACAAATTTCTGTGCTGAGATTTTGTAAGGAAACCCAAAAATTGTAAGTTAAAGGTCCATGGCACGATCGCTAATGCCTCGTCCCCAGAAGCCCAATTTTCCGGAAGTGGTCAGCATGTGGTATCAGAAGAAAGCTACTATTTTTTCTCATTTACGCTGTGAATCTTAGGGCAAAGGATGTTTGGTTTGGAAGTTATGAGTGAAAATGTACCCCAATGGTCGACCAATATTATTTCACAGTACTATATGGGGCTTACAAAATCAGTTTTTAAATCTCACATGAAAACGGATTGAAAATATCGGTGGGAAAACTTTACAGATGGGGTTTTGAGGTTAAAGGCCCAATCTATCAAGATTGAAAAACTTCATATCATTAAATCGGGCATCCTCCTTTAAAAGCAATAAAACAATTTACATTGCTTCGAAAAAAATTAATGCCTGCAAAACATGTCACTTAATACAAAAACTACAAGAATGGTGTTGACTTTCAACTTGCAACAACTGCATGCCCTCAACAAACTTATGGAATTCTGGTTTGGTGAGCTGTGTCACGAAGCCCTAACATTTCCCCTTTTTTTTTGCATCTGTGGTATATATGTAGAATTCTGCCCATATAGCACGTGCTTTGCCATCAGTACCCGTTTGAACAGGGTTAGATAGAGCAAAAGTGCTGTCAAGCACATGGGAAGATCGGTAAGTCTACCACTTTTAGATAATTCATTCTGAAAAGGGTGCTAACGATCATTTAGGACTATCTTCACTTTGATGCATTGGAAAAGTAGTAAGAGTCATTTCCTGAAGGAGTTTAACAATTGATGCACATTCATACACAAGCTGCTTGAAAGTCTCATTTACATGGACAAAATAACAATATAAACGGGGATAATATAAATTATTTATCCACTTAAATCTGTGAAATTTTACCAAAATTAATTTGCGAATATGATTTTTCTTAAAAATCTAGTTAAACATCTTTCATGGAGAAAGGGCATATAGGAGGGCATTGTGACATAAAAAATGAACGTTGAAGGCACTATATGGCAAAATTCTGGCAATGGTATGCTCTTGACAGTCCTATCATATGTAATAAATGTGACTAAAATGTGTCTAAAATAAAAGAAATGTTTGAATGGGCTCAAACAGCTGTGAATTTAAGTGCTTGTATTCCAATTTATTTATGCACCTTTGCCCTAATTAGACTTGTCTTATCTGAAGTATGAAGTGACGGTACGCGCGCATATACCGTTGCAGGGCGCTTTCAGTTGCTCGCTGCGCTTAAAGTTCCGTACAATGTATACAATCACGTCGCCTACTTCGAGCTTCGAGGCTGGACGAGAGTATAGGTGCTTACAATTTCTTTTTTTTTCAGTGCCCAGTGGAGAGGTTTAATCTGGTCCACATCTAATCAAACTCACTGTAAAACTTACTTTTTGGCTTGGCAGTTACAGATTCGGTTCGGTGTAAAGTTATTATTAATGTTGGTTCTTATTATTGTGTGAGGAAAATTTTTCACTACTGGGTACTCTATTGATTATATAAACGTGTTCCTCAAATGACTCCTAAATGGCCCATGGGCTAAGTAGGTATGATCATCCAACATTTGTATTAGTATTTTTAGTTGAAACAATGCTTTACTACCAAGTAATGCTTCGCGTAAAAACTGAGGGGTCAATCGTTCACTGTAGGTGTTATTAGCCCACGTTATGGGCAAAAGTTTGTCTGGTGGATTGTCAAAATATGTGACCGTCAAGCAGATTCCTATGGTAAAAAAAGCTGAAAATAGCCTGAGTACCTGTTTTATAGGGACATTGTTTGCCATATTGCTAAAAAGCGCTTAGGTGGGTGGAAAAGAGCATTAGTTTTAATAACTACACATGTGGG
>JAMKCH010017604.1:0-46579 GCA_023653785.1 Ophioderma brevispina | reverse complement strand
ACTTATTCTTTAGAATTGTTTGTTCATTTGGTGGTCGGAAATGCGTATATGAAAAATCTCACCTGATAACAATTGAGGGTGCCCTTACCACTCCTCCCACCAAATCTCTGACGTCCCTTTAAGTAGATGAAAGTGCAATGAAGATTTACAAATCATGGGTCCCTAACAAAATCGAAAGTACTGAATTTTTGCCCTAGTAAGCTTTCTATCAAAAATCTCCCCATCTGAAAGGATAAGCTGAGAAACGTTTCTTTGGTACAAAATTTGAAAATTTCTAATTTGTATAGGAGCAATACAAAATTCAGCCTGTTTTTCATTGAATATAAGCAAATCAAATCACCTGTTATTTCTCTCTTTAAGACATTTTGTAAGCCAAACACAAGGTTAAGTTAAGCTATTGTTGGCTAATCTATATAAAATGACTATTATGACACAATATTTGCGGTTGCCTCAAAATTTCACATGCACCTTTAAGATAGGTTGCAAATACATTTCAATGTGTCAATTTAATTTTACTTATTAGTCCAATAATTGTATGATTTGACCCCACACAAATTGCAACAGAAACAATTTTGGTGTTAATATACGCTGAAATAGTCAAAAATATATATTAAAAGTCTACCAAAATAAATCTATCTCAGTAACAGATTGCAATCTGTCAAGATTGGCTCTCTTATTTGATTTAAGCCAATTAATATTGGGATTCCACAAGGGTCGATATTGGTCCTTATTATTTATTATATTTGTAATGACTTTCCTGATAGTTTCACCATGAAAACTGGTAATGTATGCTGATGATACTTCTTACTTGTAAGTTCATCAGACCCTGCATGTCTTCAAAATAGTCTCACTCATAATCTACGTAATATTGCTAGTTGGTTCAGAAAAAACAAAATCCACTCTTAATCTCCAACCAAAATAAATTGATGCTTTTGGTCAGCCCACCTAACCTTTGGAAATTTGAACATGTTTGTTTGGTATTAATGGACCATGCAATTGAGAAAGTTGAATCATTTCAAATACCTTGGTCTAATTTTTGACAGCAACATTGACTTGGTCTCACCATGTTGATTCAATTGCTTCCACTGTTTCCAAGCGTTGTTGTGTTATCGTTGTGTCAAATGTACCCTTCCAAATTGTATCCTAAAAAAACTTGCTGAATCACTTGTTATGCCACATTTTGGACTATTGTTAGTCATGTTTGGTCAAAGTGTCTCAAACTCTCTCTCACAGGCTTCAAGTTCTTTTGCACAAATCTAGCTAGACTTATTCTATTGCTGATGTAGAACCCAACCCCCCCTATTGATTCAAGATGATGTACTCTTAAATGGCTTCCAATAGATCACAGCTGGCATAATCACATTTTGTTATGTTATTTAAATGTTTACAGGTTAAAGCCCTGGTTATCTCTGTTCAAAACTTCATTTTACTCACAACTACTTATGATTATAACACTAGAAGAAATTCCTCAAATCACTGTTATTCCGCCACTATAAGAGCAAGCGGTTTGAGAACTTTTCATGTTAGAGCAGCAAATCTTGGATAAAATCTGGGTTGATATTCAAACCGCTCTAATTTGATTCTCGTCCTTGGCATTTAAATTTGTGGCTCTTTCAACATATCATTAATCATCAGGGGTGTTACATGTGTAATCTTCTACATAATTTGTATTACTGTACTTTTGTATGTTTCATTGCTTTGTAATTGTTTTAAGGTTTTACCTGTAATAAGTTATATATTATAAACAGCCTCCTAGGTAGCAGTGTCTTCACTGATGGAGCTACCTGTATAATGAAAGCTTAAATAAATAAATAAATAACCTAGTGGAACATGTAGAAAATAGGGGTCAACGTTTGTTCAGGGGTAAAAAATTAAGAATGCTTCGAATGATTTAAATGGTGTACCAATTTATTGGGCACTCCTGGTTTAAACAAAAAGGTATAGTTTGCCCTATCTACGCGTATAGTTTTAGTACAATAGGCTCTAGAACAGTTCAAGGGCATCCTTGGGTAACATTTCAGAGAATGGTCGATTTTGATCGGAATGGTGTAAACGTTAAATTGGTCCACTAGATAAATAAATTGTAAATAGATTTTTGTTTGAACTTTCTATATAAGAATTACAGAGCTATGACTAGTGACCTCCCATAGACCCGGCCCCAGTCACAGTGAAACCAGTATATTTTCGGGTCTGTACCATGAGACGAACAATTTGACACCATTTGAACGAACGGATATATCTGAAAATTTACCCCCATTGTGACCTTGAACCTATTTTGACTCATAACTTATTGAACTACAACCTGCAGATATGGCAAACTATACCTTTTTGTAATCCTGGAAATTAACGAACACGTTGGCATATTTTCGACGCGTTTTGATACTTTTCTATTTGACCCCTGTATAAACCTTACCCCTTTAAAAATATATGTGCCACTCCTTTGATTTTAGTGACTTTTCGATATGTTGTTTTTAAAGGTATTCTCAATAAATTCTGTTGGAATTGATTCGTTGCAATTAGTGGGTTAGGCAGCATTCATTCTATTTGGACTGGCCTATATCCACTTAAACATTATGAAACCAGCTTTAAACCGCTTTAAAAAAATCTGATCGTTAGATGATGGCAATAGATCATGACTTCGGTACATTTGTAATTTCGACTTGCTCCTATTAGGAGCCCCAAAGGAGTCAGCTGTGTACATAACCAGCTACCAAAGACATCAAGTCAAATCATGTGGATGCCTGGTGTAAGTGCCAAATAATGTAATACCGCCTATCATGGGCCGTCTCATCAAGCAGATCCTCCAGGGACACTGCACACGCCGCTAAATTTGTTGTAACCAAAGTGATTGGATCAAGAGTTGTTGAACAATCATGTCCATGTCAAAAAGCAAGTCAGCTACTGTCTGATCAGTAGGACCATTGGATGCAAGTGCAAGATTGAGTTGAGAGGAGAGTTCAATGTCCCAGTGGAATCATAGGAACAGGGGGCACTGATCTACAATGGGGGTAGCGGTATGTGCAGTGCTCAAGCCCCCCAGTTTAATGGCATAACCAGACCTTGCAATGGGGGGGGGGCAGAGGGGGTCCCGAGGGGCATTTCGAGGAGGTGCATTGGGTCCTTCTCCATAGAAACGGTACAAAATTTAGTTCCCAAGTCCATAAAATAGGTAAAAAAAGTCAGTTCTGAAGACCCTACTTTCACCCTAAATTCAGTTCCCAAGCTCCCAAATTGAGGTATTTTTGGTGAAAGGTAGAGGAAAGTTGAATAAAGAGGTGAGACAATATAGGGCTACAAAAGGTGTTAGTTCCCGTAGATTCGCATTCAGATCAATTAATACCCAACCTCAAGTACTTGGGCTATTCAAAGTGGGACCCATACTTTTATGATACATATTCAACATGCATGTCGTTCTTTGATTTAGAAAGTCTCGGAAATTTGGTATGGACTTTGCCATTCCCGGCAAGATGGGCCGCTAATCCAAAGGTGGAAGACTCTATTCTGGAGTTACAATGGAGGTTAAAGAACAACAAGGGCTCTCAGAATTGCTCTGAAGAAACAGAACCATGCATGCTTCAAAACTGAGAACGTCCGTTGCCCTTGATTTACCGACGGCCCTTACATGCTGAAACATCACTCCAAAAACAAGTTGCTCCAAACAGAGCTGTTTGACTGCCCATTGTTTACAAATTCTGGACATAGTGGGAGACCCGCCCTCCCCTCCCTCTTCCATGCACTAAGATAAGAATCATGTGCTTGATTGAAATAAGTGATTCCAAATCATTGCACTTTATGAGATGGCTAAATGCTTTTCTCAGCTTTGATAGAACAAACAAGTATGTTCAAAGAAAATATGCCTTGATGAAATTGATAACAAAATCCAAGAATATTAAACAGTGTATTATTATTATATATTCTATTCCTCTACTGCCCATATTCAAAGCGCGCTCGCTGATGTGTTACAGCCATATTCTGCAATAAGGGGTCGCGATACGCTTCTAATGCGTGATGCAAAGCGCACATTCTTTTCGGCGCGTGCCACCATCACTATAGCGCACACGCAACATTTACGCGGAAAAGACAAATCGCGCGCTCTAAAGACGTAAACAACTGTTACGTTTTTAGTAAGAAAGGGCCAGTTTTTTGGGCATATTTTACTTTCTTACGGTAAGATAGAAATAAAGGGTGAGATGTTCATGTTTATGTCGTATAATGTGTCCCCGGCAGTAAAAACATTTTAATAATGGGTCTCGGCTTCGCCTCGCCCCTTATTTATGTTTCTTACTTGCCTCGGACACATTATTCTTACATAAAACAGGAACATCTTACCCTGATTTCTTAATTGTAAGACCATGCCCCCCCACCGGCGTGGACTCATTGACTTTACTGACCTGTCCTGATCGTACCATGCAGTCTGGCTGGGTGGTTAGACCTTTGCCAGGTTATTTCCTCTCAAAACTGTAGGGAGCATAAAAGACTTCAGTTGTGGCTGACCCCAGTCACAGAATTTTATTTCCTCTCCTCTTTTAAAGTTCTTTAATGATTTCTAATTTTTTGTTGGAATATCACTCCAGACCAAGATAACAGCTTCCTAATAATTAATGTAATATTATATTTAGTATATTTTCTTGTTGTTTGTGTTGACGTTTTTAATAAAATGATTCATTCCAAAGTAGGTTAGATCAAGACTATGGTGTAGAAACCATAGTTTACTAGTGTTGTGTTTGGTTTGTAGGTCAAAAAGTGGAATAGAATTATTTGTAATTAGCATGAAGCGTGTCCATAGTACGGTACACCACAATATAAGGTGGGTATGGGTCTTGTTTTGTTCTTAACTTGTCATCATAAAGGTAAACATTTCTGAAAGTGTACCAGTTGTGAATGTCTTTTGCAGATTATTTTGCTTTGTGACATCTGTTGGTATGCGAAACAGGTGGGTTATTTTGTATGGTTACTTTGGTTGGTTTTTGATATTTGTTGGTTTATTAATAGTTGATTTAAATTACAAAACAATAAACTTGTCTGCTCTCACAAAATCTTTTTTTATCACAAACATTCAAAAAAAGTTGTTTCAGCCCCTGTGCTTAATTAACAAAGTTTGATCACAGTGAAAGATTATCCTTGCGGTCCATTCATTACCCTCATTTTATAAACAAACCCAGGCCATATCTATCCCCTTAACCTACATTATTGTTGCATGTGTACCAATCAAATTAAAAAGTCAACACACCTGGAAATTTGCAGAAGAGTGATTACAGCGGCCAACGTGTGGCTTACCTAGTACTATTTTGTCTGGCCTATTAAGGGACCTCCTGGCCTAGCCGGTGGTACTTCAGGTGTCCTGTGTATGTTGATCTCCACAGGCGCTGACAAAAGAAGTTCAAAGTCTGGTCAAAGAGTTGGAGGAATCCCTGTTTTGATTGCACAGTTTGTTTTGTATGTTTGTAATGTTAAGCCATTGGTGATTCTGCCCGACATATTAGATTGTAAAGCAGATTAGTGGACAAAATTTGGGATAGGTACGATTGATTAGGTTACTTAGCAATGATGAATAGATAATTTGGTGATAGTTGTTGAAAGGAAGTATTAAATGATGACTGGAATAACTTTGTACTGAAAGCATAATTTTATTGCGAGAATGGTTCATATGATCAAATGCTGAGAGATATTCACATTATTGGATGTTTTGGGAGCATTATGTGACCCAATGTGAAGCTTAGATCATTTTACACACATCCAAGCTAACATTGTTGTCCTGAGTGGAATCGAATGGGTCACATAATGATTGAAAGCCAACATTTATCACATAATGATCCAGCCAACGTTGCCTGGGGATCAGATTGGATCACATGTTAATGATTAAGCTGATATGGCCCTGAGAGGATCACTTATGATTGGATAACATAATGATCGCCAACGTTGACTGAGGGATCAATTTGACCGCAGGTGGTCGAAGCAAAAATTTACGGAAAGGATCAGATTGGCTCATATTTCTGGGACAAACGTTAAACCCAAGCAAACATTTAAACCGAATTGAATCAGATTAGGTCACATAATGCTCCAAGCCAACATGGCTTAATGAATGAAATAGGGTCACACAATGCTTCTATCCATAAGACCTTTGTCTGTTTTAACATGTTTAAAGTGATGCTTAATTAAAGGTATATTACTTGCTTCTGTTTCCCAAACACTGTCGAGTGGCAATAATTTCAAGAGACGCTCTCCTACATTACATCACAAGCTGCGTTGAAATCAATTACATAGCTTTAGACAATGCATTGATGCTTGCAGTGGTGAATAAGAGATTATATTGGTTTGCCCAATAAGTTAAGGGTACAAGAGCACATTGAGTGTTCAACACAGAGGCTGAAACTCCGGAGTTTAAAAACTTGAGTGTTGATCGGGGTTGACGTATTAGGATGCATTCAGAGTTTAAACTCCAGAGTTTAGCAAGGGTCTAGCAGGGTTTATCGGCCTTAAAAATTTGGGGAAGCACTAACTCGATAACACCGGAGTATTTTGTGCAGTGTGGACAGCTTCGGGAGAAGGGCAGAGGGGGGACTTGAAGGTCCATCTTGGTTGACAAACTGTATGTGACTTCCATTCTACCACTCTGATAGGAAGAAGCGGGAGGAGAATAGTCAGAGGATGATTTTTAGGAAGTTTCGGCCATGGTGTGGACACAAACTTGGAGTGAATAAAATAATGGATTTAATTTTCACCTCCAGGAGTTTAAACTTTGGAGTTTTGTGACAGTCTGAACATGGTATGGGTGATTAGGTTTAATTTTCTGCATACAAGGTGTTAAAGAAGCCTAACTTCTCTTGAACATGCACCACATCATCACAGGATATTATTGTCACACCAGCTTACCCTAAACTCTATGCATCTCTTACTAGTCTTACATACCCTGTGCAATGTTGATATTTCACGGTAAGATACCATATTATATGTCACTCCCTGTTGTATGCCAATTAAACAACAAAGCTTTTGTCCGAAATCCATGGAGGGGCACAAGTTGAATCAATACCAGTTATGTGTATTCAAAGTTTATCCGTCTTCAGTCTAGTAAACGTCTTGAATGTACATGTGTGAAATTCAATTAATGAATATAATTCACAACGGTGTAAAACAATGAACTCTATGATTAATATAATTTAGAGGTTTGTAAGCAATTAAATAGCTCCCTTGTTGAGGAATTTTTGAATCATTTGCAAGAGGGAAAAACTGTAAAAACCAGCAACAGTGGTTAGGTATAAGCAAAAGCTGTAGAAACAAAAAAACTGAAAATGTCACAATGACCCTCTCTTCGGTCTTCTTCAGTGCATTCATTTATTTAAATGCAAAAATCAAGATATTTTGAGTGCAGTGTACTAATAGGCACTATGTATGTATCAAAAATTTCGTAATAACAAACATCTTGGCTATTTTAGCTTACAATACTGCCACATTTTGGTGTACTTTAACTGACTGAGATCTTTGAAAAGGTTGTTCATTTTTTAACTATGTAAGGCATCTGGTGTTTGGATATCATCGCATTAGACTAGGCTGAGTACGAGACTAATACTAATATTGCTCACCCTAAAATGGCACAAAAAAGTAGTGTGGAAATTAGTTCTGTGAAACATTAAAGGGTAACATGCTAGATAAGGAATGTTCTCTGTACAGAGCATAGCAAATGTGGCAAGCTAAAGATATTACAGTATAAAAGTGATTAAAAGTACTGGTGAAAACAGATTTGTGAATTAGCAAACAGGAAAATATGGTAAGACATTTTTGAAGATATAAATATTATAGTTAGCAAACCATCATTCATAACAGCATCCATATCTTATGTTTGAGTGTAATTGTGTGTTGCTTGCACAAAAGGTAATATTTCTGTGGTAGTAGTGTGATGTATGTGTGGGGTCCTCCATTACGGGGACTCCTCTGTATGCATTCACCTATTAACTTCATATTTGGTACAACCATAGAACATGTTAAATTCTACCTTTTGTAAAATGATGTGGTTGTGTGCCAGGACTGTCCAATCCACCTTGCAAACACTTCCCAAACACCTCAGCTGATACATTTCTCAAGGATCATTGATCATCATTCTGAGGAATTTTAGTGAATACCATAACAAGGGTGGATAATGTTAAAAGGGCATTTTGTGATCCACAGCCTCGTCCCCCCGACTTGCCTAAAAAAGTTGAGATTTTTATATCATCTGAACCATTAACATTAGTAATCCATGTGTACCTAATGTTATGAGCAAATTCAGTCGTATCTGTAAGAAATTTGAATTTTTTTATTTTCTGTCTGTAAACAGACAGAAATTATAGCATATTGGCCTATGAGACAGTGGGAAACAAGCATTTGCTCATAGCACAAAACCACAAGACCGAGATCAACTAAAAAGTTGTGAATAAGCTTTTCTCAAGAATATCTATTGAACAATGAATAAAACCGAATGTGCTGGAATCACAAAATGCACCTTTAATGTTATATAATGATCCTAATGGTTTGTTATTTTGCCACCTTGTTTGAGGCATAATAGGGGCATTACGAGAGTTGTGGAGTGCCAAATCGTGTACCACGCATTTCAATACGGAATAAACCCCAAACTCGTTTTAACCTCATCTTCATGGCCAAATTCATTCCCATTGAAAATTGCGTGGTACACGATTTGGCAGTCCTCTATGGTGTTACATGCATACTTTCTGGAATTTTGATTTGGCCTCTGCACATTTCATGTATTTTTTTTTCCTTAGAAGGATGTGCTACTAAACACACACCAAGTGAGCCAGAGTCAATAAAACAGGGCATTACACAGTGTGGCAAAATAGAATATGATGGTATCTCCTACTTGAAATACATGAGATAGCTGATGTGTATCAGTTACAGAGACAGGATCAGTGTCAGCAGCATGCTCCCATATATCACTGGCTTGGTATTTTGAAGAGGGGCTCATCCGAAGGCCACCAGACTTACTAACTGCCCCTAAGTGCCATAAAATCATTGGCTAATATTGCACCGTTAAATCATATCCATTTTGATATCTTCATTTTAATGGTCTTGGAATTTTGTAGGGTGTCTCATGGAGGTTTACATGTCATGTTGACAGTGAATGGGCCTGCTCTGTAAGGAGATGTCTTTCGGTTGATAATGCTAGGCTTAGTCATATGGAGCTGAACTACACACGAATACGGGGGTGTTAAATTTACACCTAAAGCATTAAAACTTAAAGGGACATTTCATGATCCTCATATCAGCCTTGGTCCCCCCCCCCCAACTTACCTAAAAAGTTGAGATTCTCATATCATCTGAACCATTGGCCAGGGTATAGTATGGGTGCTAAATCTTTGGTGCAAATTCCATCTCCTCTGGAAAAAAATCATAATTTTGTATTTTCTGTCCATGGGACAACGTGATACAAACAGAACATCAAAATGTGCTGTCAGAATCAACTGAAAATTTGGAAATAACCTTTTCTCAAGGATATCTTGTGAACCATAAACAACTGAAATGAGTGTGTTAGGATCACAAAATGATGCACCTTTAAATTCTTTTTGGATTCTCAATATTGGGGCAACACCAGACTGGTTATTTTAACCAAATAAGTGCAATTGGTATTATTTTGATTCAATTGGCACATTGGTGTTAAACTGCACCAGATGGGTATAAAGATGTAACACTTTTAGTTGGTGTTACTTTGATTCATTCTATATTTGGTGACAACAATTGGTGCATACATAAAAAAAACGACAGTCTTAACTGTAGGAAATCTACATCATTGCTATGTGATGTGTGCATCCCGACTCCAAAAAAAGATCATGTGTTAATGAAAGTGCTGTCATGTGGTCTTTTTCCCTGCTATTTTTGACATAAATCCCATAAATTTTAACTGGTCATTGCAAACTCTACAATGAGCTTCCTCACAAAACTCTGTGGAGCAGAATGAATGGTCAATTGTTAGATATAGGAATTATTTCCTCTGGTAAGTTGGTTTCCCTTTCTATGATTCATTCTGACAAATATCTGGCACAATTCATCATTTGGGTTATGGAAGTGGTCCAGTGTAAGGTGATAATCATAAGGACATGGATGAAGGGGCTCAGTGAAACTATAAACTACTTAGAAGCAATACAGCCTCTGCTCAAAATACAGAATGATGCAATATACTATCTCGTGTTCAAAGCACTTGGAATAGTATATGATGTAACATGGTATCATTTTCAGATAGCAGCCTGTCAAGTAGGCCTATATCTTTCTTTACATCATGGAGGTGGTATTTTAAAGAGCGACTGCTTGTCTAACATACTCTGCATAGACTATATACTGACTTGAGAAGCACGGTGGCATTAAATCATATCTAATAATATTTGACTATTAAATCATGTATGATGTATTCATAGTAGACATTAATGATTGTGGAATTTGCTATGTAATAATCTGGGTTATTATGCTGATGGTTTATTGGGCGATTGATGGTATGTATGGGCTTAGGGTGGCAGATAAGTTTGAAAATGATACATTTTAGAGTTACTAGGCTGCTGTTGGTGAAACATTAGATAGGCATAACATATAGTACTCCTGCCTTTACTGGGAGACTCATTATATAAGGCCAAAAAAAAATAGTTGTCTCAAAGCTGATGAGTGGCTTGAAAAAGTAATGCGGGATGCGGTATTTTTTTAAAATTTTCAACTCTTTGTGCTCGCAATAAAATATTCAATGATGCATCACTGACTCGTTCAACTTTCCCTGTGCTTGTACATCTCCATGGTATCAAGTCTGCAGTCATGGCAGTATCAACATCAGCGATTTCCTGCCTCAGTCACACAGGTTTTCCCCCAAACAAGATTTCACTTTTTAATATCGTTAAGGGAGTTTTGTCTTATCGTTTTGTGGAGGATCCATTTGTTTTATAGTTGCAGATTCAACTTTTAACTTTGAGAATAAATGTATCCATCGTGACTTTCCGAAGCACATGTAAATACGCGACGTTGCAATTGATCTATGACCCGCACACCAGTAATAAAGTGCCGCGTTGAAATACTACAGTAAATATTCCTGTGTTGAATGCGCGATTTTGAAGTGAAGCGGCAAGATTTTGCAAGGGAATCATATATCAATGGATTGCACATCGATTAAACTTTAATATGTAATTTAATGTATGGGGGTCTTCCGATTTGGCTTTGCGATATGCGACGCTTAAACATCCACTTAGTGCATGCCCAAGTGTACACCCGTTTTCGAGCCTGCACACTTTAACTGAAGTATATTGCCATTTATTGATGGTGGAGTGTTTTCACTGCACACGCTGGTGCCCAGAAGTATAGCTCATGCCACTCACGTCAACGTAAAAAATAGTCGAGTTCGCGCCAGAGTCGAAGATTGCGTAAGAGCGTGCAATTTTAACAATTTCAGTGTTCAAACAAAAATTCGGAGTTTCCATGACTTTTTTTTTTTGATAAAAAAAAAAAAAGTACCCGCATTAACTTTTTTTCAATTTTGGCGAATTTACAAACACGGCGCCGTCAGCTTTGAGACACAACAATTTTTTTTGCCTAATAGAAGCTTGCAAAAGTATAGTTAACTCCGGTCTACAATTTAGCTATAAGGCACAGGGATAACCCCCTATACATATCAGCGGACATGCGCCTAATGTGAAATAACAAACAGAAGGACCATCGCCGGTAGTAATGAATGGACGCCCTCTATAGTTTTCATGAGAACGGAAGAACTTGGAAATGTTTTGCCTAATTAAAAGACAGGCCCAAAGTTACTTTGCTGGTTTTCAAAACACCCATCTTACATAAATTCCCCAAAGTCGGTTTGATGTAAAGTATAATATAAGGCTTCAATGGACAATTGAAATTCCCATATTGAAGCCTTTCCACCCCAAGAACCACAATGCGCGTTTTGGCAGGATGTGCGCTATATTATTAGCAACATTATGTGAGTGGCGTTCTGGTTCTTGGGTGGAAAGACCTCATTTTGCATGTTTGGTTTCTGGGGGA
Source organism: Ophioderma brevispina (assembly GCA_023653785.1). Classification (NCBI taxonomy): domain Eukaryota; kingdom Metazoa; phylum Echinodermata; class Ophiuroidea; order Amphilepidida; family Ophiodermatidae; genus Ophioderma; species Ophioderma brevispina. The sequence goes on along the minus strand of JAMKCH010017604.1, from coordinate 34,576 downwards.
CGGAACCACTAAATGGAATTGCCAAAAACAAAAAAAACTTTTTACATACAAACCATACCATATCACTATATGGTAAGGCATGTAATCTACCAAGGGCCCTGTTCAGTAGCCGTGGAGGAGCACATGTAACAAACAGCTGACATGCATGTCCGGGTTCATAAATCATAAAAATATCAGGGGATGTATTTGCCAATACAATGGTGAATGAAAGCAATTGAACTGCGCCATGGGAATTGGAATTTTATTAGCTCGTGGTGCTTTAACTTGATCATGATATAAATAGCGCGGTCATGGCCGTGTGTTGTATTTCCAGAGTCTGCTTGGTGTGAAGACGTTATATAAGTTCCAAATCTTAGCAGATAAGCTATAGGTATTTGGGTATTATAAGGGCTGCTCATGTAGCCTCTTTGTAGCATTGTAGCTTTGTTATCTATAGGCGTCCACTTACAGTGGCGGCGCCCGACTTTTCTGGGGGGGGGCAAAAGTGAAATCTTGGGGGGGCAAAAAGTGAAATTCTGGGGGGGAAAAAATATGGAAAATGGGAAATTTAAACATTTTGGCCCCAAATCGATGATTTTTGGCCCAAATCGCCTGATTTTTGGCCCCAAATCGCCAAATTTTGCCCCAAAAATCCCTCCATTTTATTTAGGCCAGGGGGGGCAAGAACAAAAATTAGGGGGGATATATGCCCCCTTGCCCCCCTGATGCGCCGCCATGCGTACTACAAGCCTCAGGACAAAGGGCAGCTATGCAACATCTTCTGTTTTCGTCATATAAGTAATCAATGGTCATTGAAATGGAGGCATGCCTCTAAGCTTGCTTTTCCAGAGAGCATGCCCTGAAGTTTCACAGACTTTTCTAATTTTTCGTGAATCAGTGTATTTTGGGGATAAAAAACACCTGCCGTACATGATAAAGTAGTTTTCAAACACCAACTCACAATGATGGTTGAAATAGAACAATTTATGATTATAGAGGGCCTCCTTCTCTCCTTATCCGGACGTGTCCTTAATGTTATCATGATGACGCATTATTACAAAAGCCCGTACCAACTTGGCTGGTATAGGTAGGTGTTCAAAAATTGTCATTGGGCAGTCAGTTCAGTGAAAGCCTTGACAAAATAGCAAACAAAACAATACAAAAAAATTGGCAAATCAATATCAAACATCACAAGATAATTACAAAGAATAACAAACTCCACAGAAGTGTTTGTTGTCTTGTTGAGTAGCCATGCGTAGATCCCAAACATTTTTACCAAAGGCCGTATCACCTTGTTGAATTTTGCTTGTATTCCGCCAGATTTTTATCTTTTTAAGTTGCTACTCTGGTGAATCTCTTCGCTTGATGACCCAAAGAAATTTCAATATTTAACAAATTACATTAGTAACACTTCCGTGAATGCTAATTAATAGTTGTGTTACAAGTATTCTGACTCTTGGTCATTGACTCTGGTGCGCTAATCAAGTCTGTGAGATTGTGAATATGGTGAGTTGTGCAGGCATTGTGGGAAAGATTTTGAAGAGAGCAATAATTGAGTCCAAATACTTCAAGTGTAGGTAATGTATATTTGCAGAAGTGTGTTATTAAGCATTCCCAGAGTGCCACTCTTGGTCATGACTTGTAACTTGTTCGTAAATCGATTAAAAGTTTTGAGTGGGACCGTGCTGAAGTTTCTCACTCTACATGAGTGACAATGACAGTTCTTGCATTTCGCAATACGATACGCCACCAACGCGGTTACGCTTGTCAGTCAAAGTTGTGTACGCAGAGCCAGCATCGCCGTCAAACTAACCATTGGATTAACACACAATAGTGTTGAATTAGTATGTTGAAACAGCTCACGAAAGAGTTGGTGCAATTGAAATGGTTTACTTATATGGCAATAGCATTATTAGTGGCATTTGCACACAAACCGACCATTCTTTTGAAACTAAAATGATCAGTGATGTGTTCCTGTGTAATAGTTTGTATTATTGCGGGCGCTGGATGTCATTTTTTCCATGATGCACAGGAAAGCATCATTGGGACAATCGTTAGCAGCACACCTTATTGCGAATTGTGAGAATTCAAGTTAGGAGACATGCTAGCAATGGTGTCATTTTTTGGCCATTTGGAATAGCGTGTTCTCTTTTTTAGGTAAGTTTTGTATAATAGTGCATCTTTTTTTCAATATTTGGAAAAAAATAAGCCAAATTTTAACAATAGGGCAAAAAGACTTTTGGAAAAATTTGTGCTAATGGCCGCTTTGGGCAGCAGATCCACTTTCGGAATTATCAGAGGCAATTATAGACTTATCTTGAGTACTTCCATTACCAAATTGCATTCATCTATAGAGTCTGTCATTGAAAGTGTCGTCGAGTTATGTTTTTTCAATCCCAGTTACAATCGTTAACTTCTGATTCTCAAACCAAAATATTTATTGTCATTGTCATGCCACCATTATTTGTCACATTCTTTTTATAAAATGTAAGTGCTGAATTTCATGCTTTGAACATTAAGTGTAATCAAATTGATAGGCCCCATTGAGACTGTGTGAACCAAAAAGAAGTATATTAGGGACAATTTTGAAAAGAACATTTGTCAAACCTTTGTAAAACAAATGAAAGAACGCGATAAAACCTGAAACCCAAATATATATAGTGCAGTGACAAGAAACAACCCAAGCTGGCTGTCAGGAGCAATAAGGCAAATAAGGACTTCTATTTTAACGCTGATTGCAAATTTTTGTGTCGTATGAACCATGTGTGTTCAGGCCAACTGCTACTTTTTTTCAGGGGCCCTGGGCCAGGTTCAAATTTAGGGCCCCTCAGGGGGGCTGCCTATCTCAAACACAGGATATACTCCGTGTGAGGTCACTGAATTGTTCTGATAGCAGGGAATTAGCTTCAGGTTTTTGTGCAGGTACATTCCCTCCCTGTTTCTCACAATTCGTGCCTGTTGAAATAGCAACACCAAACAAAATCAATCAATGTTCCCAGTTTGGATGAAAAATCTATTTCTAAAAACTTGCTGAGCAAGCCCTTAAATCATTAAGGGGGGGGGGGGATTCTGAATTAGGAACTACATTTTTTAAGAAGTTGGTTTCCCATTTCTAATGTTTAAGATAAGGAGAAGGAATCATTCCAGGGAATCATTTCACTATGACAAAACATTAGTGGATTACCAGTGTACAACGACAAGCACAGTCAGTCCACATATACAGGGTGAGTCAAAACAAAAACTTGACCCTGCTTTTGTCCGCCATTTTGAATTTCAAGTAACATACATCTAACATATATGTGGTATCATCTGAAAAGCTTAGTTCATTATCTAAATTTGCCTGTACAGCATTCTTATCGGTTAGGTATAGACCGAGTTACAGTCGTTTGAACCAAGTAGTCGGTTTTCTGTACTGCTTCCCTTGTCTCTGTCCACGAAATCACATTTGCTAAGTCGGCGCCGTGTATTCAAATGGGATTCGTCGATAGGGTGAAAACTGAACGGGACTACTGAGTCAAAAGTAACTGGAGCTCGGCCTATACTTAACCGATTGGAATTATCTTTGCGCCAAATTAAGATAATTAAATAGGCTTTCCGATGAGATCACATTACGTTATATATATATTATTTATAACTCAAAATGGCGGACCAATCCGGGTCAAGTTTTTTTTTACTCCCCTGTCGATGTAATGTTAAGATGTCTGGACTGTGGGGGTCAGCATGTCATGCTACTGTATAATGGTAGAGAGGGTGTCATTTTTACGTGCATTCTGGCTATATTTGATTTAATAGGCAGGCCTAATAACAGTGCGAACTGATCCGCGAAATAATGCAACGCAAGAGTAAAGAGGTAGAAAGAAAGGATCTGAGCTTAAGATCACAACTGTAGGGTCCTTGAGATCAGTTCCTCTAATATCCCTACACCCAGGGGGTCCCACTTCACCCTTGCTTATCCTGCCAGTTAAGGAACTTTTATATCCTTTCAGTAGGCTTTTGTTACCTTGCCAAAAACGACCTAACCAGAGAACCTTGTATAATAGGTACTTTAGACCTTATGTAATAGGTTTACTTTAGACCCTTACCCCCCCCCCCCCAAAAACTGTCTCACTTACCTGAGTTCAGAAATCACTTTGCCCTATTGCCAAAAATTCTTTAAGCCCAAGTCTTTAGCAGGAGATTGGGCAATAACCAACCATTCACAAGACACCCTGAAAATTCCATCCCTGTAAAAATGCCAGGACAAACAGCAAATAGCCTCTAAGTCCAACCCCAAGTGAAGAAGACAGAAAGGGGAAAGAACCGGAACACTGTTCATTCTAGCACATGTTCATCTGGAAATTTAAGATGTGAATGGCCTTGAGCCTGGGTAGCATCCTTTATGTAATTTCCTAAATTTATCAGCACATTTGGAAAATTTTGTAAAAACTATGAAAATTTATGCTAAATTTGGTCAAAAAATTGGACTCCAGGTCCGCTTTCAGAATTCTCAGAGACAATTCCCTTCTAGAACCAATCTTGAGTATGCTTTGAACATTAATATGTAATCAAATTGATAGGCCCCATTGAGACTGTGTGAACCAAGCAGAGTATATAGGACATTTTCAAAAGAACATTTGTCAACCCTTTGTAAAGCACATGAAAGAAGCGATAAAACCTGAAACCCAATCATATATTGTGACAGTGACAAGAACAACCCAAGCTGGCTGTCAGGAGCAATAAGGCAACATATGACCCGCTATTTTAACGCTGCAAATTTTTGTGTCAATATGAACCATGTGTGTGTTCAGGCCCAAGTGTACTTTTTTCAGAGCCCTGAGCCAGTTTGAAATTTTGGGCCCCTTAGGGCAGCCTTCAGGAAGCAATCAATATGAGGTCGCTCAAATACTTCTGACAGTTGGGAATTATACAAAAAAATTTGGGGGAAGGTTTAGTTCAGGTATCCTCCTTTCCTTTTCTTACAATTCTGTGCATCGTACCAAAATATAATTTCTATAACTATTGAGGAAGCCTCAAGTCATAAGAGTGAATTGGGAACCGCTTTTGTTTTAAGAAGTTGCTTCCCATTCCACAATTTTTAATGAACCAGTTATTGTGATATAGTGAAGGATTCATTTTTGGAGATCCAGGGTGAATTTTAAAAATCAACCAAAAACTTCAGTGTTTACAGTTTACCATTGTACCAAACCAAACTAACAAAATCAAGTCAGTCTGCCATGCCATATACCTTGTAAAGATGTCTGATGGGGTCAGCAGTTCCATGCTACTGTGTATGGTAAGGGGTGTCATTTAGGTGCATTCTGACTAGGAGGAAAAACAACAACTGAAGATTTGTTGCTATGTTATTAGGTGTCCATTTAGACTGGAAATAGGCATTGAGGCTATGAGGTACATGAGCCTCATCCTTTGGATGGGTATGGCATTTTTTTGTTTTTTTTTTAAAGAGAAGAAATCTGATAAAGGGGTGTTAAGAACTGATCTGAGACTGTGATCCACAACCTTAGGACCCATGTCTCACCAGGTAGACTTTGCCAACCCCTCCTCAGATTTGCCAGGTCCTAAAAAATCCCCCACAAAAACAAAATGGGTCCCAAATATCCTGCCAGTTTTAAAACTAGCCTCTCAATAGGCTATTTTGTAGCTTTTTGTTTGTCAAGCTACCTAACACCAAAGTACCTTGTATACTAGGGTACTTTCAACTGCTACTCCCAAGCCATCCCTCCCAACCTACCGTACCCCTCCCCATCCCATTCCACCCCAAGCTTCAGAATGAACTCACACTGTTGCCAATCTTTAGAGCCAATGTCCTTTTGCAGATTGGGCAATAACCAACCATTCACAAGACACCCTGAAAATTCCATCCCTGTAAAAAATTGCCAGACATAACAGCAAATAGCCTCTAAGTCCAACCCAAGTGAAGAAGACAGAAAGGGGTGAAGAACCGGAACACTGTTCATTCTAGCACATGTTCATCTGGAATTTAAGATGTGAATGGCCTTGATCCTGGGTAGCATCCTTTATGTAATTTATTTCTGATCTGATTCTTATGGGAAAACTTTTTTTCTCTTCTGCAATCTTTTTGTTCCAAGTTTATGCCAAACATCCTTCGTCATTACATAAAATTGATTTGACTTACTGATTGCTTGTTTGTTTTAATGTTTATTTTTTATGGATATACGCATAGCAACCATTTTTCCCTTTTTGCAGTGCAAGTGAAAAGTGGGTAGGTATATCATGCATCCAAGTCCATTGATTTTTTTTTCAGGATGAGGACCCAAATTTACCCAATTTCAAAATCAAAGGACAAATACTACCTGAGGTGTAATTACTTAAAAATAAAGCAAAGTATCTTTATGTCCTGAGCTCTTCCGTCTGGAAGCCTCATCTCTTGCCATCTACATAGCATACATCTGCCCTGTCATGGTGCATTAACCTTTGTCTGACTGAGCCATTTTCTGTAACAGGGCTACTGAAGGGGAAGGTTGCAAACACCCAGTGAGGATTATTTTGGCATGGGTCTCCTTTTTGATGTATGGTACCCAAATCATTCCATTCAACACTATGGTATCATAATCCCTGCAAACCTTAAATTTTCCCAATATTTACTGGACAGTTTTTTGTTAGCAAAAAAATGGTACAAACACACAACTCTTACCAGAATTCTTACTGAATTTGAATGCAAATAGCTATTCATATTAATTATACAGTAAGTTCCATGATTATGCCTCTAGGATAAAGGACCATGGCCCGATCGCTAATAGCCTCAACCCAATGGCCTCAACCCCCCCATGGTCCGATCACTAATAGCCTCAACCTCGATTGCTAATAGCTTCAACCCCGATTGCTAATAGCCTCAACCCCAGTGATGTTATGAGCTAAGTTGTGCCCCAATATTAATTTTACACAGTGTTCTATGTCAGGTCAGGTTTTCTTTGAGGGCCAGCAACTTGTATCCTGGTAACCAGTACTACCTGTCACAGGGCCGGGTTGTTGGTGGCTATACCGTCACCCCCATCAGGTTTCTAAGGAAATCCGATGAGGAGGGTAGCTGGTTACCCTGGAAGAACTAAATAGAAGACCTACCTACAAGGGCATTGGCTCTGAAGAGCTAATGGCGGCCATCCAGTACATTGACGTCAGGAAGGGCATCCAGTCAATTATCTTTTGCTCCAATAAATGTGCATGCAGCAGTATTGCTGTGAATGTGAGGTCAATCCAGCCACCCTCATTAGCGGGGACAAAAACTGGGTTTAAAACTTTGGTTTGCTCCTTTACCACTACTACTATGCCATGGGGCTTACAAAATAACCTTTTTGGCTTTCATATAAAAACAGATTCAACTTGATGATAGTGGTGTGAAATTTTACAGATGAGGTATTGGGTAAAGGTAATTTATCAAGATGACTTTATATAATTAAGTCAGGTCATTCTTTAAATTTTATAACAAGAGCAAAAAAATTGGATTTCACCAATTCCCCGTGCTACCTCAGAACTTCTAAACCTACCCTAACCTACCCACAGAAAAAAGTGGTATGGTCCATATTTTTAAACAAAAAGTGAGTGCAAAGGTTGGTCCAAGAATTAGCTGGTGTCTTTGATGGTTTATTTGAGTTTGTTTTTTTGATGACCCAATAAGGTCATTCAACATTTTCAATACAACAGTCATCAGTGGGTCCATCCACTCACTCTGTCCATCCACTCGCCATCAACTTAATCTGGGCCTTTGATGTGATGTGTGTGTTGAATTCTCTATGTTAGCATTAGACTTCGTTAGGCCAAACATTTTGGTGATGTTGAAACATGGGTTGTTTCTACAAAAGACTTCATCAGCCATTTTGTGTAGAAACCATTTTTCACGTACCACTTTCACTTTCGAAATAACACTTTCACTCAACATGGTGACATGACACTACAATGAAGTAATAGAAATTGCAATGTTGACCTCTGCTGCCCGAAATAGTGTAAGATTTTTAGAATGCAATACACGCATTCATGGTTGGGAGTAGGCTTCCACACCAGTGTAGTGTACGTAGGGGCCAGCATATTTTAACACTCGGGCTATTTTTCTGATGCCAGAAGGTGCCAATGGAAGATCTCTTTCTCAATTAAAAAAAAAAGATTATGAAAAATTAAAAATCTGGTATTGGAGTTAAAGTTTTTATGTCGCCTGTTTGACCCCATTTTGTAAAAATCTTTAAAACTACATTTTTTGGCACATAAGATGCTTCAGCCAAAAGTTACTCAAAAAGAACCACTGTGCTGGCCACTATTCATTGTGGGATATACACAGAATGACTTTTGATGACCTTATGTGAACTTTGACCCCATTTTGTCGAAATCTGTAACAACATTTCCCACATGTGTTCATGAGGTGTCAACAGGTTGACCTCTGATGACCTCTGTATGAACTTGCATCACCAAATTGCACCTCCTGTTGGTAAACCGTGGTGACAGTCGACACGAGCGTTCCGGGGAACGATGTATTTTCTAATGCACACAAAAGCTGTGAGACAAATCACAATGGCCTAATCAGTGAAGCAAAGAAATTGCAAATTGTTGCAATGGAAACATTTCTTACCAAGCCTACATTTTTAAAAATAAAGGTTCAACATAGAACCCTTTTTTGTCCTATATTTTTCACCTTAAGCACTGCTAAGGTTCTATAAAGACCCTTAAAAAGTTCTATGAAGAATCTTCACAGTTTAAATATGCCTAGGAATGTTCTTTTGCATGTGTTCACATATATTTTGAAAAGTTAAGCAATGTGAAAGGCAGTGATGACCCTTGGTTCTAAAATATTTTTGTGGCCAAATAAAAATCATTTCTTTCTGTTCTACCAAAAACCTCTGAAGGGTGCTTTTTTAACATACATTTTAGGGTTCCTAGAGTTAAAGGTTAACGAAGATGTAATTGAACACATTTAACTGGTCAAAAATGGCTGCATGAACCTTTGTGATCATCCAAAATTTGATGGCACTGTGAAAGCCTTTTGTTCAGGCTAAGAGCTTTGTACCTGTAGTTTGGTTACATAATTTTAATATCTTTAAAAATGATCACCAATTTTCCATACATTCAGTGTTGTGTAACTCAAGTTTAATATATAACAGGTTATCTTCAGTTTCGGTTGTTAACGGTACAAAGTGCTTCTTTTTTGTAGTTAGTACTTTTGTTTTGATGAATGGAATTATTGTAACTGAAGAGAGTTTTCCAAGAAGTGAGGTAACAGGTGAAAACTACACACAGTGACCAAACTCAAGTAGATCTTGACAAGCGCATTTGCCCCCCTTGGTTAACCAGGTCGGTGCATCCCCAATTTGCAAGCAGCATATAAAACTGACTTGAATTCAGATTACATTAGACATTAATGAAAATATGCCCACTTTACTGCTAGACAACACAAATATGTGTGCATGCTATGTTGCTCAAACAGTTCAAGGTTTTGAATGTGTTTAGAGTACCCATACTGCTTGACTTTCTGAATGACGATATATTTAAAAACGATAATAATTAGGTTGATTGATGTGCAGTTCTTGAAACATTGGTATCTGGAATAACTGCACTCTAAAAACAGTGTTTAGAAAGTGATGGCAAGGTGGTGTTTAGGTGTTTAATGTTTAGCAATTAAACACTTTATGTTTAGAAATTAAACACACGGTGTTTAGAAAATAAACATTTGGTGTTTAGAAATTAAACAGTTAGTGTTTAGATATTTGACATGTTTAGAGATTAAATGCTTCTAAACGTCTGGAGTACAATCGGCAAGTTATCATTAGCCAGCTCCTTTAACCCGCCATATTTAGGGAACATGACAATCAATTTAAACGTTTTTTTCTGCTATTTGATTTTGGGAAACAGCACCTGTTTAAGAATCATAACTTTGACAACAATTACGTTATGTGTAGTCGAGAACTCCTTGTACAATTTTAAACCATTTTTCAAAGTAAATTGTTTTTTTTTTCGGCATGTTGCAATACTTTTGGCCAGTGTGTGTATTTGCTCAGATCTCGTCACACATTTGACCAAGTTCAATCAAAAAACAAAACCCAAAAGTACCAAAAATTTTTCCAATAAAATAGCCCTACAAATTACAAATACTGAAATTAAGGGTTTTGCATGCCAAATAAAGCTTGGCTACTAATATATTGTAATAATAGCTAGTATAATCGCTTCTTAACCCTAGTACAGCTAAATCTCACCAAAACTCACTGTGTTAATTGAGAAAAAATGCACTAAGTCCAGAAAGTAGCGATGACGTCATCAAACCAAGACTCATATGGGCACGAAATCGCTGGCCGGGCCAGCGACACCGCCGTAGCGTGCTATCCCGGGTCATGGGGCTGGGGCCCAAAGGGCCCTGGGTTCGAATCCCTCACGAATTTGTGACTTTTCTTGTTCCCCTCTTCCCTCGCTCCTTCAGTTCCTCCCGGCTAGAAACCGACGTCAGGGTTAGGGTTAAAGGTGCTTGTTCCGATTTTTGTCTGTCGTGTTCTGAATGCAAATAGCTATTCATATTAATTATACAGTAAGTTCCATGATTATGCCTCTAGGATAAAGGACCATGGCCCGATCGCTAATAGCCTCAACCCAATGGCCTCAACCCCCCCATGGTCCGATCACTAATAGCCTCAACCTCGATTGCTAATAGCTTCAACCCCGATTGCTAATAGCCTCAACCCCAGTGATGTTATGAGCTAAGTTGTGCCCCAATATTAATTTTACACAGTGTTCTATGTCAGGTCAGGTTTTCTTTGAGGGCCAGCAACTTGTATCCTGGTAACCAGTACTACCTGTCACAGGGCCGGGTTGTTGGTGGCTATACCGTCACCCCCATCAGGTTTCTAAGGAAATCCGATGAGGAGGGTAGCTGGTTACCCTGGAAGAACTAAATAGAAGACCTACCTACAAGGGCATTGGCTCTGAAGAGCTAATGGCGGCCATCCAGTACATTGACGTCAGGAAGGGCATCCAGTCAATTATCTTTTGCTCCAATAAATGTGCATGCAGCAGTATTGCTGTGAATGTGAGGTCAATCCAGCCACCCTCATTAGCGGGGACAAAAACTGGGTTTAAAACTTTGGTTTGCTCCTTTACCACTACTACTATGCCATGGGGCTTACAAAATAACCTTTTTGGCTTTCATATAAAAACAGATTCAACTTGATGATAGTGGTGTGAAATTTTACAGATGAGGTATTGGGTAAAGGTAATTTTATCAAGATGACTTTATATAATTAAGTCAGGTCATTCTTTAAATTTTATAACAAGAGCAAAAAAATTGGATTTCACCAATTCCCCGTGCTACCTCAGAACTTCTAAACCTACCCTAACCTACCCACAGAAAAAAGTGGTATGGTCCATATTTTTAAACAAAAAGTGAGTGCAAAGGTTGGTCCAAGAATTAGCTGGTGTCTTTGATGGTTTATTTGAGTTTGTTTTTTTGATGACCCAATAAGGTCATTCAACATTTTCAATACAACAGTCATCAGTGGGTCCATCCACTCACTCTGTCCATCCACTCGCCATCAACTTAATCTGGGCCTTTGATGTGATGTGTGTGTTGAATTCTCTATGTTAGCATTAGACTTCGTTAGGCCAAACATTTTGGTGATGTTGAAACATGGGTTGTTTCTACAAAAGACTTCATCAGCCATTTTGTGTAGAAACCATTTTTCACGTACCACTTTCACTTTCGAAATAACACTTTCACTCAACATGGTGACATGACACTACAATGAAGTAATAGAAATTGCAATGTTGACCTCTGCTGCCCGAAATAGTGTAAGATTTTTAGAATGCAATACACGCATTCATGGTTGGGAGTAGGCTTCCACACCAGTGTAGTGTACGTAGGGGCCAGCATATTTTAACACTCGGGCTATTTTTCTGATGCCAGAAGGTGCCAATGGAAGATCTCTTTCTCAATTAAAAAAAAAAGATTATGAAAAATTAAAAATCTGGTATTGGAGTTAAAGTTTTTATGTCGCCTGTTTGACCCCATTTTGTAAAAATCTTTAAAACTACATTTTTTGGCACATAAGATGCTTCAGCCAAAAGTTACTCAAAAAGAACCACTGTGCTGGCCACTATTCATTGTGGGATATACACAGAATGACTTTTGATGACCTTATGTGAACTTTGACCCCATTTTGTCGAAATCTGTAACAACATTTCCCACATGTGTTCATGAGGTGTCAACAGGTTGACCTCTGATGACCTCTGTATGAACTTGCATCACCAAATTGCACCTCCTGTTGGTAAACCGTGGTGACAGTCGACACGAGCGTTCCGGGGAACGATGTATTTTCTAATGCACACAAAAGCTGTGAGACAAATCACAATGGCCTAATCAGTGAAGCAAAGAAATTGCAAATTGTTGCAATGGAAACATTTCTTACCAAGCCTACATTTTTAAAAATAAAGGTTCAACATAGAACCCTTTTTTGTCCTATATTTTTCACCTTAAGCACTGCTAAGGTTCTATAAAGACCCTTAAAAAGTTCTATGAAGAATCTTCACAGTTTAAATATGCCTAGGAATGTTCTTTTTGCATGTGTTCACATATATTTTGAAAAGTTAAGCAATGTGAAAGGCAGTGATGACCCTTTGGTTCTAAAATATTTTTGTGGCCAAATAAAAATCATTTCTTTCTGTTCTACCAAAAACCTCTGAAGGGTGCTTTTTTAACATACATTTTAGGGTTCCTAGAGTTAAAGGTTAACGAAGATGTAATTGAACACATTTAACTGGTCAAAAATGGCTGCATGAACCTTTGTGATCATCCAAAATTTGATGGCACTGTGAAAGCCTTTTGTTCAGGCTAAGAGCTTTGTACCTGTAGTTTGGTTACATAATTTTAATATCTTTAAAAATGATCACCAATTTTCCATACATTCAGTGTTGTGTAACTCAAGTTTAATATATAACAGGTTATCTTCAGTTTCGGTTGTTAACGGTACAAAGTGCTTCTTTTTTGTAGTTAGTACTTTTGTTTTGATGAATGGAATTATTGTAACTGAAGAGAGTTTTCCAAGAAGTGAGGTAACAGGTGAAAACTACACACAGTGACCAAACTCAAGTAGATCTTGACAAGCGCATTTGCCCCCCTTGGTTAACCAGGTCGGTGCATCCCCAATTTGCAAGCAGCATATAAAACTGACTTGAATTCAGATTACATTAGACATTAATGAAAATATGCCCACTTTACTGCTAGACAACACAAATATGTGTGCATGCTATGTTGCTCAAACAGTTCAAGGTTTTGAATGTGTTTAGAGTACCCATACTGCTTGACTTTCTGAATGACGATATATTTAAAAACGATAATAATTAGGTTGATTGATGTGCAGTTCTTGAAACATTGGTATCTGGAATAACTGCACTCTAAAAACAGTGTTTAGAAAGTGATGGCAAGGTGGTGTTTAGGTGTTTAATGTTTAGCAATTAAACACTTTATGTTTAGAAATTAAACACACGGTGTTTAGAAAATAAACATTTGGTGTTTAGAAATTAAACAGTTAGTGTTTAGATATTTGACATGTTTAGAGATTAAATGCTTCTAAACGTCTGGAGTACAATCGGCAAGTTATCATTAGCCAGCTCCTTTAACCCGCCATATTTAGGGAACATGACAATCAATTTAAACGTTTTTTTCTGCTATTTGATTTTGGGAAACAGCACCTGTTTAAGAATCATAACTTTGACAACAATTACGTTATGTGTAGTCGAGAACTCCTTGTACAATTTTAAACCATTTTTCAAAGTAAATTGTTTTTTTTTTCGGCATGTTGCAATACTTTTGGCCAGTGTGTGTATTTGCTCAGATCTCGTCACACATTTGACCAAGTTCAATCAAAAAACAAAACCCAAAAGTACCAAAAATTTTTCCAATAAAATAGCCCTACAAATTACAAATACTGAAATTAAGGGTTTTGCATGCCAAATAAAGCTTGGCTACTAATATATTGTAATAATAGCTAGTATAATCGCTTCTTAACCCTAGTACAGCTAAATCTCACCAAAACTCACTGTGTTAATTGAGAAAAAATGCACTAAGTCCAGAAAGTAGCGATGACGTCATCAAACCAAGACTCATATGGGCACGAAATCGCTGGCCGGGCCAGCGACACCGCCGTAGCGTGCTATCCCGGGTCATGGGGCTGGGGCCCAAAGGGCCCTGGGTTCGAATCCCTCACGAATTTGTGACTTTTCTTGTTCCCCTCTTCCCTCGCTCCTTCAGTTCCTCCCGGCTAGAAACCGACGTCAGGGTTAGGGTTAAAGGTGCTTGTTCCGATTTTTGTCTGTCGTGTTCTGTACTTGATATGAGAGCCTGACACTTGTACACACCGACCATCAAATACCGTGGGAAACAAACTTCTGGTTTTTATGCTAGATGCGATAATGCATAGTGCAACACCCTATTCACTACTGTGCTAATATTGATGGTTAACCATTAAAACTAGTTTTTTATCTGTATCTTGAGAAAGAAATGGATTTGAAAGCTTAAATTTCAGGACAGCAATGAGAAAAATACGGCCTTTCATCTGATGTCAAAATTGATACTACTTCTGGGTAAATCAGGGGGGTCCCAAACACGATCGGAACAAGCACCTTTAATGGAATATTTCAAATAAAGAACATGAAGGCATTTTAATTTTAGCCATTAGGACTATGACTTTTCTTGCTTTTCAGCATCTAACAGTTATTCAGACAGTGGGAGTAGGTGGGTGTGTTAATATTTCTGACCTAACTCCAGCTAAGCTAGGACACCAGTATATCCATACACAAAATAACCGATTGGCGTACAGTCCATGTACAGAAAATCCTCTGCTGCCTAGTAATTTGAAGTAACCTTGTAAGCTAATTCAGTTAAGTGCTAATATCTTCATCTTATAATAGAGTAAGTGTCGGCATGACACGGCCCCAGTCTGTAAGCGTATTTGAGTGCTGCGAGCTGGTAAGCGGATAGCTGCAGTCCCAGTAGGTAAAATTGGTGACACGCCACCCTGGGCGTGAGCTATGCTAGGTATCCAAACTGTTGCGTGGGAAACAGGTTTTAAGATATCACATGCTTCCCTGTCATCTACAGCAGATTTATCTTGTCTACTCATCAGAGTCTTATGGCAAAGTAGTGGTTGGATCCATCGGAAAAGCAATATAAGATGTTTCTTAGTATCTTTTATCTATACATTATCCATAAACAAATGTATCGAAATGTTTAATTTCTAACAAATCAGAAAATTAGCTTGCCACCATCAGTGGTATATTTTGTAGATGATTTTTTTTTACAACATCGTTGATCAAGCTGTTTCTACCCTGACAATTTTGGCAGTACATTCCTGAGCCCCTGACATGCTGGTAATTCATGCAGGCATTACTCCCCCCTCCCCCCCATTAAAACAAGCTTTTCCACAAATTACAAAATTGTAAAAAAGAAAAAAATCCCCCCCCCCGCCAAATGAAGCTTTTCCCCGACTTGGAACCAAACTGGGGCCTGGCTCCATCCAATCTCCCTTTTGCACAAATATTGTAATCAGCCTTACTAGAATCATGTAAAAAAAAGTTTGGTGCTGGGAAGATGGATTCAAAATATGTTGTCTGTTTATGATTTAGGACTGGTCTCAAGATAACAAATCTTTATACCACCTTTTTAAGGCAAATTGTACTACCAATATCTTCGGTCGGGACGGTGCTGTCCAGATGCAACACGGCCAATGATTTGAAACTTTTAAACATAACTATAACTATTTTATTGATGTACCAAAGAAACGTTGGGGTAGGTTCAGCAGGTGTAAGAGTCTCAAGATTTACTAAAGCTTTCGCTAAATACTAGCTGTTGCCCGCGATTCCGCGGGCAACCGCTAGCTGATTGAATGGGAGCGTTCACTAAACGGTTGATCACTCTGCACATAACACAACTTCAGAGACATTATGTTCTCCCAAGCCTGCTCCCTTAATTTGCCTTTTGATTCCTCAAATGTGTTAGGTCAAGAGCTGTCAATATTTAGGCCCCTATCTCACTGAGCTATGAAGCGGCCAGGTGAACCATTGCTAACAATGTGCGTGCACGCACTCCCAAAGACCACTCAGTGGCGGTCCTCTTGGGAAGAAAGTTGAGGTTGGGTAAAATCGTGACATGTCAACATTGATGGAAATCATTGAAAAAAAATCGTCGTTTTTGGGGCGAATACCTCCGATGGGACGATCTTCCCGCGACCGGGATGACTTTCCCCTGAACGCGCTTTTGTTGCATTGCCCTTCGTACTAAGGGCGCGGAGAGGACAGCATCCATAGATCCGGGATTCTACGCTACTCCCTAAACATGTTGAAAGGTTGGGGTGTCCATTTATATGAGACGCGTATGTAGGCTGTTAACACATTGTAACCAATGATCCTATATTTTTTAAATTTACTGTCGCTATCCAAGATCCATTTTTGAACAATTTTGAAATCTTTCACCCAAAGACCTTTATTGTTAGAAAATGCTAACAAAAACTGTCACCAACGACCCCCTTTTTGAACATTTAACAAATTATATCAATTGGGCTGATTGCACCCAAGAACCCTGCTCCCATGCTCCCCTGGCGCCGCCACGCACTGTTCTGCGGAAGCAACATCAAAGCTAGGATAGAACTGCATGGACCCAAATGTTAAAATAGTGTTAGAGTGGATCATCTAAGAGGAACGGATTAAAAAAGAGTTTGGGGTTGACCATGGTTAATAGACAAAGTATGAACATATATTCAAAACAGATACGTACATTGGCACTGGACGAAACACATTTAAAAACAGACTTGATATGACCATAAAAGTTTACTGTCATGTCTACGATGAACATTGCCGCTTTAAAGAGTTAAAACATGCAAGTCTTATAACAATTAATATGATAACAGCATAGCCCTACTTCACTTACATCATAAGTTATGCATGACTGTAATAGATTGATTTTTTTATTTTACGTATTAATGCGACCAAAATAAGTAACCTTCTTTTTAACTCGATTTGGCCCCTTTCTTGAACCGCACTGTTGGTAGGCCTATAGTGTCTGAAATGTTTTTTTTTTCGCTATTATAAACAACGGAAAATTATCAGAAAATATATATTTTTATTGGTGTTGTAGAAAATTTTAAGCTAGACAATTATCAAAATTCTCTGCAAAAATCCTGTTGAGTGTACATATACATCGGAAATTGCTTCACACACTGACTATACCACATTTTAGCCTTAAAAATGATTATGTGAATGTCATCTCATTCGACCTCGCAGCCTTTCACGCATATAGTATAGAAACATTTTTCCATGGAACGGAGTAGTCCAGGTAAGTTCTTGCATAGGTTTGTGATGAAGTTAACGTCCGACCAACATGAATAAAGTAATGCAGGATGTTAGGATGAAGGCCAAGAGAGAATGCTGAAACATATTTGAAAGTTCCCTATTTTAGGCAATACACAATTTCTTTAAGTTTCCTTTATATTTTTGAGGCAAGTTAGTTGAGGGCCACAAAAATCAATGGATGGCAGGCCGGATTTGGCACATGGGCCGCTTATTGAGAACCCCTGAAAATACTTGAAACGAAAGGTCTCCAATTATTGCATAAAAATATATGATTAACGCTATTTTGCTTTATTCAAATTACAGCCAAATACTTGTAGTTTCTAATTATGCCTACATATTTTGCTTAAATGGCGTAATATTTACAGTGTTGTGTGAGAGTAACACATTAGGACTATTGTGCAATTTTATCCATGTGCGGTGGTTTGGTGGTGTCACACTTGTATAACAATAGAGGTATAACAATGTTGCCGCCATGTTGCAGACCAGAAATAAATTGCTTAAAATAACAAAAAAAGAGTTTTTCGCTGCTGTGTTTTCTGTTGGGTCTTTATTGCAGAACTTTTTGGGTAAAATAGGACCAAAAATGAAACTCAGAGCTCCTTGTACACAATAATGAACCGGTAATGACAGGATTACGTACCATCTATAGTTTGACTTATGTTTGTAGCCCCCCCACCCCCCCCCGGTTTTGAAAAATTCATGTCAGCCTTCATGCGATCTTTATAAGCTCTATTCTTTGTTTTGTGGAATCGGGTTTGTTTTATTTTTATCAGGAACTTTCATGCCCCCAGATTGACACAAAGAAAGAAATGAATTGGCAAACACAGTTAATCTTGAGAGACCTCAATGTTTGCTGAAGTAATTAACACCAGTACCACCATGACATGTACTGACCTTTAGCTCCCCACGCGATCAGGCCTGCACGCGTGATAATGTCTTGCTGAACAAAGGTCACAAATTTTTGCGATGATTTTTGATTTGGTTGGTGATCATTAGGAAATCTTCGAATGAAATAAAATACGTAATCTAAATTAATCTTGACTGTTTTGCAGGTAGGCCTTCTTGTCCTTTTCATTACAGAATAAATATTTTACATTGAAATAGCACAAAGGTCAAAAATCACGGGAGCAAGTCAAATTAAGCCCACGAATTTAGGCAAAAGCAAGCCGTTTTGGACGCTCCCTCCAAGCAGGGGGCGGGCCGATTTTTTCATTGGTCGTTGTGACTTTTCCCTGACCGCGTTTTGCCTCTAGAACCACAATGCTGCCTACCGATGTAAAAATGGCTACGTGCCCGGGTGCAAGGATTCAATCAATGAGATAATAATATGGTCTAATTGTAAATATAGGCCATCTTTGCTTGGGCAGAGGGCCATACGCAGGATAGGGAATACTTTTTTCGGAGGGGGGGGTACGGGACCTCGAAAAAAGTGCGACCTTTTTGGTATAAGTGAATCAACCCCCCGTCCTTTTTGAAATTATCATTCACCCTAAAAGGGGCTTTCTTGTCAAAATTTCTCTAATTTTGGACCTCTTCATCCCCAAATCAGCAATAGTGGACTTTTCGGGCCCTTGTGGAATTTCCCCCTGCGTATGGATCTGGTTCGAGAAAGCATGGTCCACTTTTCATCTTTGTCCCATATATGTGTGCAATAATATATGTGCCTAGCCTACGTGTATATCGTCTATAGCTTGGAGATCCAACCAGTCAATAACTTTTTGCGCCATTTTTTATATTAATGGAAATAACAAATCGTATAGTTCTTCTACGGTGCGTATCAGTATATGGGAGAGTATGAGAACTGGACATGCTTTCCTGAGCAAAGAATATATTTGTACCTTAACCTATCTCATATTCTCATTATTTTCTTACGCCCAATAAGGGTCTCACTTTAGTCTTCTGGTATGACCCTTTTTTCATGCTAATATTGGTATGGTAATCTTTTACCACTTATACAATAATGGTTGAAAATTAGCCATCTCCTCAATCTGAAGCCAAATTTTCCAAATTGGAAAAAGGTCAAAATTTGAAGAAAACATGGCAACATTGTCATGTTAAATCTCTGCAGGTATAGCTATTATGGGTCCCTTTTTTGGCAACAATCATATGTTCCCTACTCTTCCCGATTCTCAAGACAGGTACGAGCGTCCGTTCCTACCCAACCAACTTGAGACCACGCAATATCATATTTTGTCATATAAACTCTCTTGAAACCAAGATTGAAAAATAATTGTTAAAAAATAAAAATAAAAAAATATAAACATATTAAATTGGGATGAATGAAAGAATTTACAAAAATTCGAAATCGGTGTTTAATACACCCTTGTAAACAACTTAGCAGTCATCTTGCAAAAAATCAAGAACATATCCTAATGCCTAAAATTACAACTTTGAGGTATTTTTATTTTTAATACCACTGCTGTTGTTTTTATCTATGTATTTTATTCTATGATAGTTTTTAGTAAATTAGGGCTAAAGGAAAACACCCCTTTTAAACAATACATAGCTGATATTGTTGGCAGAGGATACTGGCGGTACCGATACGTCATGTTTAGAATGTTCCGCCCCCCATCCGGATTTTCGAGGGGCCGATGGGAAAGAAATACGATACTGTAATTTCTTTTCATTGTTTACAGTATTTTGCTGTAAATGCACTGTTGATATTTACCCAGTGTTGTGATAGTAATAACAATTACTAATTGCGCAATTTTCACACCCATTTCACGTGCATGTCACCCTTCACTGTAATTAGAGTAACAATGTTGCAAGAACCTGAATAAGATGCTTAAAAAATACAACATAAGATGAGTTCTTATTTCTGCTAGGTTTTTCCGTGGTTGGTATGTCTTATTTTTTTAATATTTGAGTAAATGACCAAATGAAGCTCGGAATCAATACACGATACATGAGCGCAAGGACAGGTGAAAAGATGACGTACTATTCATGTTAACATCTTAACCACCCCCCCCCCCCCCCCCCCCGCCGATTTTTTTTAAAAAAATTATTGATCAGGACATTTGTCATACGATTATTTAATCCACATAGCTCCTATTACTTTGTTTGTGAATCACTTGACTTCGGTGGTGTTTGTATTTTATCAAGGACCTTTAGTCATATATGGACACAAAGAATTGAAATTTGCGTAGCAAAGGTAATTGAAGTGTGTGGGCCTATGTTGCTGTAGTAATTAGTGTATACCACGATGTTCGGTACTTAGACTGTACATGCCGATCATAGCGCTTGATAGTTAGAACTCGATGGTATTACGTGCCAAAGGAGTTTAGAGGCACCAGCGAATATACAGGGAGGTCAAGCGTTAGCCAACAGTTAATCGTGTGAAGTGTTTGGCCTATGTTTGCTGTAGTAATTAGTGTATACCACTATGTTCGGACTTGACTGGTACCTTGCCGATAATAGCGCTTTGAAGATAGTTAGAACGATGGTTATGTACGTGCAAAAGAGTTAGAGGGCACAAGCGAATATCAGCGAGGTCAAACTTACCAGAACACGAAAATATTAAAATGTCTACAACGAAAGGTCACGGATTATTGCGTCACCAAAAAATAAGGTAATGAGCATTATGCAAACATTAATGAATTGAAAATACGTATAGATAAATCAATCGTGAAATTTGTAGTAGTTCTCATGTTGTTCTCTGTTTTTATCACCAAAATAAATAATGTTACACAGAAATAGCACAAAGGTCAAACTCGAAGGACCATGGGTAATTAAGCCACTAACATGGACGACAACTCGTATACCCTAGAAAACGGTACTCTCAATTTACGTATGTACTATTTGTAAAACCACCGGAATTCAATACCATCTACTAATTGTTTACAACATGTTTAGCTATGTTTACAACACGTTTATTTGCAATCTCAATGGAATCTAAATCATCTATCAGCAGTTGTAATCATAAACCCCGCAGCAATTGAGAACACGATGGGAAGGGTAATACCTGAATAGGTGGTACACCTTCAACATGGCGACCTCCTGGGTCAACATGGCAGCCTCCAGGGACAACACCATGGCGAAGTTCGATCTTTACTAGTATAGATAGAATCCATATAAATCAAAGTAATAATGTATGTACGCTTTAAACAAACGCTCCATGCTTGGCAGCCTCTGGCAAAACTTTGTATGTGGGGGCAACATTTGAAAGCTAAAACAATTCATCACTGACTGGAAATGTATCATCCAGAAATATGACAATATTTGACATTACAGGATCGCAATTCTTTCTAAAGGCATGGGGGGTTTCCGGAAATCTTGCACGCATGTGTCAATTGTACACACTACAAGTCTTCTATCACAACAACCCTTGTTCAATCTCTAATTCCACATAGAGGAAATGAAACCTATTATTTCCGCTCATTCCATAAATTAAGTTTTGAGTTCATAGGTAGCTCTGATTGTTGTTGTTGTAGAGCATATTCCAGACCTAACAATCCATACCTAACAACTGTCAAGCTATATCCCACATTTGTATAAGCCATAATATAATGAACCAACTAACCAATTTAGTGGTCTAACCTAAGAGTTTGAGGCATTAGGCCTCATGTCAAATGAAAATGTTTTGTTTGTTTGTGTCCAAATAGTTGAACAAATATTGTCTAAGCAAAGTATGGCCTATGTATAGACAAAGTTAGTCTATTGGTTTGTTTGCCTGTTGGGTCCAGATTTAAGAGAATAAAGCACCTGCAATTAAAGTTAAAGGGGCATTTTGTGATCCACAACCTCGTCCCCCCGACTTACCTAAAAAAAGTTGAAATTCTTATATCATCTGAACCGTTAGCCTTAGTAATCCATGTGTGCCTAATCTTATGTGCAAAATCGGTCGTATCTGTAAGAAATTCACAATTTTGTATTTTCTGTCCGTAAACGGACAGAAATTACAGCACAGTGGCCTATGGGACCGTGGGAAACAAGCAATTGCTCATAACACAAAACTGTAAGATCAGGATCAACTCAAACTTTGTGAATACGCTTTTCTCAAGGATATCTAGTGATCAATGAATAAAACAGAAGGTGCTGGAATAACAAAATGCACCTTTAAGCCATCTAGGGATTAATTTGAAGTTATTCTTTGATCTCAAAGTCAAATTGTCTTTTAGGTTAAAGACACTGTGATTTGCTAATCAGGAAATCATCAGCAGTCAGCTTGTTGCATTTTGGTAACAAGTACAAGTATCCCTTGCAAGTGATAAGACCAAAAGCAATGTATAAAACTGGAATTTAAACCGCCGGTCACACGAGCATATTTGCGTTGTGTTCGTAATAATCTATTGTGTACTCTGTATAATTAGACGACGTCCGGTCACACGGTGAGATTATTTTAATCATGTCGTAGACATTTCGGGACACACAAGAAAGAACGAGGTAAACAACACGGTTCATTGCGTAAGCATGGTAGTAAATTACGAAATGCTGTCACACAGCGATTTTGCCTAGTAAATTCGAAACAGTACCATGGTAGAAAGCGGCCCCACGACGGAAAATTATAGTAAGGTATTACGACAGTACTAGTACACGACGACATGTCGTCTGCACTTGCGGTCACACGCAGCCTTTATTGTAGTATTACTGTCGTACTATGTAGTAAACTACGAAAAAAAAGCCTTGTGTGACCCGGTCTTAGGTCAGTTGGAGCATGTCGATCCTTATAGGCATTTTATTGCAACATGCATTTAAAATGAGATGTGTATGCAGTGTTTAGGAATTAAAGGTTCATTAGGTGTGTTCAGATGGAGGCCTGGCAACGACAAGTTCATTTAATCCTCATTAGCACCTTTTAACAATGACACACGTCCACAAGGGACTTAACAACGTGCAACGATACCCTTCCTAAGTTACCAACGTGCGGCCTGCATCTGATGTTGGTAAATGGAGGAAGTAGCATGCCGCTCGCAGTGACCTGATAGTTAGGTTGTGGGAAACCCCGGGAAAACTCTACCCATCATAAAGTGTTTTTAAAAGCGATATTTTAGGCTTCTGTTTTTTGTTATAACTCATCGACAGAGGATTTAGCAGTAACACTATTTGTGCCGATTATCATTCGATTCATATAAGACCGGTGCTATTTGGCAGAAGAAGAAAAGACGGACTAATTTTCAGTTGCATTTTCACCGTTGCATGCGTTCAATGACACGATGAGGTCACCCTAAACATCGACATCGTGAGAAGCACTGTTCAGGCGGCACTTGCCACTGATGATCGCTTCCAAGTAGCTCTTAAAAGTAAATCGTTGTAGTTAACTCGTTGTTAGCTCAACAATGATGTTGTTCAGATGGTCACTACTCAAAAGCTTACCAACCGACGGTGCTTAACAATGACCTTACCAATGACTTAACAACGATCTTCTGAACATGCCTATTACTAGTGTAGCTTAGTGTCTACAAGGTCACTCTCCACAGATGTGTAAAATACTCTTGGGTACACAGAAAAAAGGGTGTTATGTATGATCCATCATAAGGGCTCACAAGGGTGTAAAAGTCAAATAGCACTTAGTGATCATTTTGATCAAGTTGTTTCTCACTTCATGTGATATTTTCAGTGACTGTGACAATATCTATCCATACAAACACACAAAAGGTACCGACACAATTTGACCATAGACTATTTGTTTAGGTAACAAGCAGGCTAGCCTCTCCAGCTAGCATCCACACCTGGTCAGCCAGGTGTGCTGGTTGGAGGTTACTCCTCCAGTCCAGACTCCAATTACTGTGTGTGTTCTTATAATACCTGACCACCCTTCATGAGATCATACAGGGACTCCTGGAGGAAATGTTTTAAATAACTGTTAAGTGTCTATATCATATGGTGAGTATAATAATGTGGGCGTTTAGCTGTTCCATGGTTTATTACAAGAAGGCCCCATGGCAATAGCTGCCATGGTCAGTGTGTTCTTATTAAGTGTCACACCTGTTAAATCTAACATTCTGGCAGCTATGCAGATGGAGCCTTTTGCTAAACCCTGTGAGGTAGACTGTAGTTTTCTGTTGTTTTTTTGTTTTTTTTTTTTTTTTTTGTTGTGTTGTACCTGCTAGAGTGCCCCTTACTCCCCCAGCTCCAGACTAATATTACTAATATATTACAAATACATTTGAAATAATTTGAAGTCACATACCCCCCCCCTTGTTTGTGAGTGGAATGTCTCAAATTATTCAATAAAATTAAAGTAGCTGAAACCATTGAATAAATTTGTTGATGTTTTGATAAGAAAACACAATGTGTCCAGCCAACACACTGGGTTTATCTAATCCCACTGTCCGACTTAGGAAAATATGAATTGGAAGCATGCAGAGATGGAAATGGGTGGGTAATGAATGGATCAGTGGGAAAATAATGAGTCCTGTCTGCTGTATCTGCTAGGCCAATCAATATTAGTGACATTAATCAAATTGAACTACATTATAGATAAGTATAATCTATTCCCAGGTATGGGACCACTCGAGTTGTGTGAACTTGGAATTCATAAAGCATACACATCATGAAAGGAATTGTATTATTTTTTATAAACTGTTAAGCATGATCAACAATCCAGAATATGACCATTTACAACAACAAATCATGAAGTGACCTGAAAAACCCCTATAATCCAAAATTTAATGTGTATTACATAAAAAAGAAAATAAGTATGTGAATTGTATCCCCTGATACATCATCAAACCAGGCCTCTCCAGATTTTGGTGGGAGACAGTAATGAACAATATGCGCTGATATTTCAAGGGGTGTGTTAATTTTTAAGATGTATCAAACATTTCATTGCCACATTAGAAGTGGATTTGCATTTGATATTATGAAGGTTGAATTATACAATCTTGTGTTGACACACTTTACAAAACCGATACAAATGGCCCCACCTCTCTCCCTTACATCAATGTTAAGATAGTAATGATGTTCTTTGGTTCTTGTATTGCACTCCAGGGACTCTCCAATAATGATAGGTGGCAAGGGAGGAGTGTGGATTTAGGTCAGGGAGGCTGAAGTATGAACAGAGGATTATCAAATTTCAGTATGATATGTATAGGCACAAAACAAAATTATCACAGGTGTGCCTACATATTTTGCCTGGCCCAAATGGCCAAAATGGCTAGCTAATGGTATTGATGCACTGATGCGGCCATACTTTAATACCATACAGCAAGCAACTTTTTGGGTGGGTGGCACCTGTATTGTTGTGTGTCCCATGTATGAGGCTCATCACAAATGGGAGCATATCCGACGCTATCATTTTCAGATGAAGTTTTACTCGTAGTCGCAACTGCTGCCCCACATGTAAAGTTTCTTACGCACCATAATTATATCTAGCACCACCAAATCTCACAAATCCCACAGCACTTGAGTGAGAAAAAATGCACCAAGTGGTATCCCTGGTTGGTTATAGGGCCCTGGTTTGAGACCGACCCGAAATTGCGACTTTTATCCTTCCCCCTCTTCCGTCATTTTTCACTCCCTACGAGAGGCTAGGAACGATATTGCGTTAGGGGGTAATGTTTACCAAGGGGGTGATGGTGAAGCCATTCAAAACCAGTCGTCCGTGATGGGCGCATGACCCATTTTGAATATTGGACGGAATAATATTAGTTTGGTGCTGTATTACACACAGTAATGTCAATCGATACAAACAATCCGGCAAAATATCAGTTGTTGGATGTTGGGTGCTATTGGGTGGTTAAATTTTGTCCTACCAGGCTCACACAACGAATTGTGAAATGAACGTCAGTCGTCTGATTTAAATAAAACACCTCAATGAATACATCATTTAACCTAATCGCGCATTGCAGTATGAGAAAAAAGGTATTGGCACAATGATCCAGGTGAACTATTATTAAACCTGGCCACCTCTAAAACATACATCAATTGTATCACTACGATTAGTGTATATGCACAAAGCGGCACCCCACAGTATGTGGAAGAAGCGGAGGCAGCCATTGCTTTCTATTGTGGTACTCTATGTTTCTTGTGGTCGGCACAACATGCGAGACGATGAATAATTTCTAAGATGACGTAACAGTTTTGCCTCTCTATCTATTTAGAAACCTCTTTGGTTTTACCATCCAGCAACTGTAATGCAGCTAATCCATAATTAATATGGTATAGTGCCTACTCTTTTATAGTTAGGCATATATATCCTGATGTCACCAACTGGAATAGTCGCCACATCTATTTCGTGCAGTTATTCATAGTAGCTTTGCAGCTGCTTTTGCTGAATAGCTGATAACAGCTTATACACTGATGCCACCAAACTGGAAGACCCCTATAGCTTCAGGCCAGCGTACCACTCTCACAATGGGTCATCAGACTGCTTAACCACAACTTTGGCCATAGAGAATACCGAATATCCGTTCATTACAATAATTGTTTATACTCTGTTGTTTATGTAGAAACCACCCAATGAGATGAAGCACAAGGACCAACTTTTTACAGTGGTGTCAAATACAAACAACATGACTGGTATTCAGGCCATCCTACAGGCAGGTAAGAAGATTTCTCTTTGATTTAGCCAAGGAAAAAACAAAACAAGTTTGTATCGGAAGAACGCACACATTTGTTTAAAACGGTTCGGCGTCTTTTAATTTTTTTAGTTTTTGCTCACTTGAAGATTTTGTATTTGTAATTTCAGAAAAAAAATAAAATTTCGGGCAGCAAAATTTACAGAATAAAAAACAATTATATTAAAAAAAATCCTGCATTTTCGCAGTTGCATTTTTCACTTCTTCTGAGACACAACTTTTTTTTTTTTTTGCTTTTCAATACTACTGTCCTATGAAACTTATTGATGTACCTAACCACAGAAAAGATTGAAAAATTGGAAATTTCAGAATAGCTTAAAAGTGACGGATTAGTCTGTAGAATGCCCATAAGTTATTTTTCTCAACTGAATATTGATAGAAATAAGAAAAACAGCAAATTCAAAGATAGGAATCCCAATTCAATTAAGTTGTAGTGAGTGTCCGTAAGACAGTAATGACCAAATATACGTTTGTGCCTTATTTAGGGTTGCGTTTCATCCGATCACTTGTAGGATATGGTTAGGATACTTATACTTATTACAAATATGCAAAAATCTGATTTTTGATGATTTTATTGATTTTCTGATTTTTAGCAAATCACTGATAGTGCCTTTAAATGTATACTTTATCTTCATTTGTGGTTTGTTTGCTCTGACATGAATAGCTATAAATAGCCAAATTTCTTAAGTTACCTATATGTACATACTGCTATTTTATTTGTGGGTGTGGATGTTGTTAGAGAGGAGAATATTGTGGTCATTCAAGGCATAGGATACATGCCTCCCAATATAAACTGTGCTTGCATCTACCAATTGGGGATTTCCATATTTCAACAAAAGGACTTAAATCAAAGTTATTGAAGCAAGATGTGTGTATGCTTTGCAAATCAAAGGGGATACAGCCACCATTCTTATCCTGTGCTTGTGTCAATTTCTATATTGCCTGTACACATTTTGGACTTTATAGTATTGTAATTCACAGTTGATTCTAGTATATAGATGGGGTTTATGTGTGTGTTTTGCACATATCCATTGTTTCCACAATTCATATATATTCTCCCTCATTTCATACAATCAAGATCCAAGCATAATTAAACCAGCAGGTTACAAGATATCATACATTAATGTGTCAATTACTGGCAGCAAACATGTGAATAACTTTTTTTTTTGTCCCATTGAGATTACTAATAATGTATTAGGTCATACAGAAGGGCCAAATCATGAACGTAAAACAAAAAAAAAAAAAAAACAAAAAAAAAGTATTTCAGGTATTTGAATTGATACAAAATAAACAACTTGGACTTCATAAATCTTGATATTTTTATGTGCAAACTTGAAAAGATCACAGAAATGACCCTATTTTCTTTAAACTGTTTAAAACCTTGCGGTTAAGAAATGCTATATCCTGATCATGCATGATCTTGCTCAAATTTTTGCTCAAAAAAAAGTTATATTTTGTACTGAATGTTAAAGGGACACTGCCTAATAATTGGTCAATTTTTTCTTCAAACTGAATTCAAAATTCAAAATATATGGTTAATGCACGTAATTTCATTACAGATATTAAAAAATTAGAGGTACTGGCGTGTTTATGCCGATTGCCAAACTTATTTAGAAAAAGGACAAATCTAATATTATAATCTTAGCCTAAAATTAAAAAAAGGAAAAAAATGTTTTGTCTGTTAGGCTGTGAAAGATAGAGGGACGGGTCGGTTAAGTAGTTAAGATTTTTTTTTGGAAGGAGATTTTGCAGCTTAAAAAATCCATGAATTGTGTTTGGGCACTTGAAAACCTTAATATAAGATTGTTGTTAAATGTACATGTTACCAATAAGTCAATCATGCTCATTTCCAACAATATTAGATTATAGTCTTGCCTTAGGTAGTCCTTTTTACACCAAATTTATTTAGCTCTCCAACTTGTTGAAACTTTCTTCATTAAATTTCCACTAAATGTTGGGTTTATGCTTAAATCATTCCATTTCCAACAATATTAGATTAGTCGTGCCTAGGTAGTCCTTTTTACAAAAAATTTCATACTTCTCCAACTTTTTGAACATTTCTTCATTTTTACATTTCCACATAATGTGCGGTTTATTTCTGAAGCAAAAGATGCAGGTTTTCCCATTCCTAATACATAAAAGGTTAAGTGTCCCCGGAGTACTTAAAAAAAAACCAAATTTCAATTCCCACATTTTCCATTCAAAACTCCCTTGGCATATAAATATTGATCATCATTTATTTCATGCTTCTGATGGGATCTTGAACAGCATCACATGAGCATAGTATCATTGCACATTACCAGATAAGAGCATGTTGGTATGAAGCTGCAGGAGAATTATTCTTCTATGATGTACTGGATTTTAAATTCCAGTTGTACTCACACCAATTGGAAATTCTCAAATACAGAAAGGGCAAATCATCCCAATATGGGTCTCAGGACCCACTGCTTCAAAAGAGATCAAACAGTAAAATCAGAAGTGAATCTGTGAGTGTTTGCCAAGTGAGTAAGTGATTGTGTACGTCACATACTTACGCATGGACAACATTGATAAATGATGATTTTGACACTCTTATCCTAAAGCCCCCTGCGGGTTCGGGGTAAGAATAGGCTCGCTGTCCCTACATGTCGTAAAAGGCGACTTAAAGGGGCCCTGCGGGTCGGGTTAGATAGGCCCGCTGTCCCCCCTTACATGTCGTTAAAGGCGACTATAAGGGGCAAACGCGTCGTTATTGGAACAGACGGTTGTATT
This sequence comes from Ophioderma brevispina, assembly GCA_023653785.1. Lineage (NCBI taxonomy): Eukaryota > Metazoa > Echinodermata > Ophiuroidea > Amphilepidida > Ophiodermatidae > Ophioderma > Ophioderma brevispina. Next base: position 5,000 of record JAMKCH010017604.1, on the reverse strand, counting down.
TAATAGGATTTTTTACTTTAAGGTGTTTTGTAATAGTTAATAGTAGCATGTATTAGGGTTTCTACTGGATAATGTGTTCTGATGTCACTTAAAATCTATCAGTTTGGGAAATGCCCAAGTGTATTGGAGCCATTTATTTATAAAATGTACATGGTGAACAAAAATCTATTTGGTCTGTAAAGGGGTCTTCAGGTTTGCATGTTCTGATGTGATTTGATTATCCTGTATTGAAGTTTAAGTTTTTTGCTTGATACAGGATATGAGTGATGAACTTTGTCATCAGTCTATTGATTGATATAGTGATATATTTATAAGTATATCTTTTGAACTTGTTTTATTGATGCTGTTTTCTACGTGTATCTTTGCAATTAGTTGCGTTTATCTTGGTTTATGAATGGATAGGTGTTGATTGGGTTCTAATTGTATGATGGGTATCCTTTTGTAATTGTAAATTGTAATTTGAATTGCAATTAAGTTAATTGCGTCGTTTTTTTATATTTAATGTTTAAATGACACGAATGACACAAATTTTGTTGAGTTTCATTAAATTTTAATACTCAATCAACTCAACTTATCCTAAAATTGCTCTCAACAGTGGTAGCAAGAGCTGAGGCTATGTACACTATGAATATTGCTGATGTGGAGCTACAATTTGTGGGTGTATTAGAAATGTGATCCTGCTATTCTGATCCAACTTTGAGGGATTAGGGGAAGAAAATGGTGAAAATGGTGTCAAAAGGGGTCAAGTAAAGGTCATGTTTGTCCAATGTATTCCATTTTTTTCACCAGTCTTTTTCTTAACTGTGATGTAATGTAAGTACCATCCTGGGTGTTCTCAATAAAGCTCCCTAGCTCAGTCCTAGAAATAGTCTTTGAACACTTTTCTGACTACTCAGCTTATTCATAATATCCCCACTCCCCAGTGCAATGTTGAGAATGACAATGTCTTTTCCATTCACAAAGAGGAACAGCAATTGATTCAGGGGGTGAGAAAGATCCGGGGGCTGTGTGCATCGTGTTTAACTCGGCAAAGCTGCAATGTTATGATTTTTTAGGTCAATTAAATTCCTACATAGGTTGGGACCCCGAGAATCTAGGTTAGAAAACTGTTTTTCTGTGGGTGTAGGTTTTTGAAATTGTACTTAAACTTAACAGTCAAATAGCTCTTTTTTGTCCCCGCCCGAAACTAAGTCGGAACGGGGATATGATGAATGGGCTCAGTCGTACGTTGGGTCCGTATTGGTCCGTTATGTATGTGTCCGTATGTCTTGTGAGAAAAATGTTCCCATGGAGAATTCGTGATAAAAATGTTAACCCTGTATGCTGTTATCTTTGAAACACTTATACGGGCACACAACATTCCTCTTCATGGAAGTGCATCACTGGCCTTGGCCACGTTTCGGCCGATTTGAAAGGCGTGATTGTAGGGTTAGTATGCAAATGAGCTAATTAAATATGCGCAATTAATGTTTCGCTGAAACGGTACATCAGATATGCAAAATTCTTTTGCCACCTGAAGTATATTTTTTTTCTTGGCATGCATTGTTTTCGCACTTTGAAAGTACATGATATATGCGGCTTAGGTATGCAAATGAGCTATTAAATATGACATGCATGTATTGATGAAACAGTATATTGGATATGCAAAATTCCTTCGCTCCGTGAAGGACTATTATTCCTTCGCTTCAATAAAGTGCATTATGGCATGCATCGTTTCTGCGATTTGAAAGTGCATGATATATATGCGGCTTAGGTATGCAAATGAGCTAATTAAATATGCGCAATTAATGTTTCGCTGAAACGGTACATCAGATATGCAACTCTTTTGCCATAGTACATTTTGGCATTATTGTTTTCGTACTTTGAAAGTGCATGATATATATGCGGCTTAGGTATGCAAATGAGCTAATTAAATATGCAACAATTAATGTTTCGCTGAAACGGTACATCGGATGTGCAAAATTCCTTCGCTACATGAAAGGCTTATGCCATACATCGTTTGTGTGAACATGATATATGTGCGGTTTAGTTATCGCTTAGGTATGCAAATGAGCTAATTAAATATGCGCAATTAATGTTTCGCTGAAACGATACATCAGATACAGAAAATTACTTCGCTAAAGAAAAGGGCTTAGCCATACATCTTTTGTGTGAACATGATATGGGCAGTTAGTTATGCAAATGTCATACTTATTCCTTACCATCAAAGCTGCATTTTTAAAGGTGCTAATTCCCATAGTCCTTTTCTCGCACTCATCCATTGCACGTACTAATATTATTAACTCCACCTTCCAATTCTGACATTGCATGGTTTAAGTGGGGTAGTCTAGTGGTCCCAAGTTTAAAGGGTGGGTGGTGTGCCAAAGAAGTTGTCACTTCCAAATGATCGCGAAATCCGGCGGGGACAAATTTTACGCATCGCGTAAATCGAGTTAAGCCTTGTTATCTCCAGGTGATGGGGTAAACCACTTTACTGGAGGTTAAATTGATCCAGATCCCAAATTTTCAAATTTTATCATGTGAGTAAGCCTAAGCCTCCCATATAGGTCAGCTTTAGACTAATGTGGGTCAGTCTTAGTCTGCAATGTGGGTCAGCCTAGGCCTGTCATATAGGTCAGTTTTAGGCTGTAATATGGGTCAGTCTTGGCCTGCTATGTGGGTCAGCCTAGGCCTGTCATATAGGTCAGGCTGTAATGTGGGTCAGTCTTAGCCTGCAATGTGGGTCAGTCTTAGCCTGCATTGTGGGTCAGTCTTAGCCTGCAATGGGGTCAGTCTTAGCCTGCAATGTGGGTCAGGCTTAGCCTGCAATGTGGGTCAATCTTAGCCTGCAATGTGGACCAGTCTTAGCCTGCATTGTGGGTCAGTCTTAGCCTTCAATGTGGGTCAGTCTTAGCCTGCATTGTGGGTCAGTCTTAGCCTGCATTGTGGGTCAGTCTTAGCCTGCAATGTGGGTCAGTCTAGCCTGCAATGTGGGTCAGTCTTAGCCTGCATTGTGGGTCAGTCTTAGCCTGCAATGTGGGGTGTCAAGTCCTTAAAAGGTGGATGACCGGATCATGATCCAAATGTTTATATATGTTCCAAAACACCAACTGGCATAGCTTCATAAGTATTCGTATTTTTTTGAAGCGGCATGGATGTCTAGTGAATATTTCATTAACCAGTGAGTGAATTACTTTAGAATTAATTAATTTGCTTAGTTTGAATTATCTTACTAATTTCAGTACTCAGTACCTGCCATTATTGATGGCAGACAGGAAGTGGGGAAATTAGAGTGTTCAAATTGTGTGAGTGTTTCATTCATTATTTGGAAAAGTTTATTGGCAAATGTGGGTGGTTGCCTATATATGTTTGATATATTGGGAATGTTTGTACTACTGACTACTATTGTAGTCGTTAAGTGAATTCAACAAGTTCTATCTCCAGAGTATTGGAAGAGTTAGACATGATGGAATTTGGAATGTGACATTTTATGTTGATTTATTGGGGATTGTTTGAAATCTTTTTTGAGATAGTCTTTTGGAGAGTTTTAAACATGGTGAGTTGATTGAGATTATTGGACGAGTTGGGTATGGTAATTTTGTTTTTTATGTAAACATCATGATTTGATGAGTTGTATAGAAGAATAAGGAATATTTGAGAGTTAATATGGTAAGTTGCCACCTTAAAGTACAGAAAGAGTGTAATGTAAGGTACTATGTTGAGATATTGAAAAGTAATAAGTCAGGAGGGAGCAAGGAATTTTTGATACTCTGATAGTGACAGCTAACTATATTTAAAGTTTCAAAATGACTGGCCTTGCTTTAAAATAAAGAAAAATATCCACCACACTCAACATCATCGTTCAGCTGTGGAGCAGGTGACTCAGCTTCCAATTGCTGCGGTCCTGGGCTAAGGTTGGTCTGGTTGCAACATATTTTCACTTCATATTTTCATATCCACCACACTAGTCATAAGAGTACACAACAGCACAACTTTTTCTTAACTCTTTCAGTACAGGATGACAACTCACTGCATTTGAACTCTCAAAATGACTCTTCCTACTTCAAAGTACTAAAAGTACCAGTAATCACCATAACTCGCTAAATCACAGCATGTTCCCAACATTACTCTTCCAGGCATGATAATTTTCATGCTTTAGCCTAATTTCATTTTTTTTAGTGCCATTTTGGTCATTTTCACACTGTTTTTCAGGCTTTTTGGCAAAAAAAACCCAACCATGCCTGTTCGTCCAATGTGGTTCTCTGGAAGTAACACTACATTTGAACTCTCCAAAAGACCCCCATTTTAAATAAAAACATTCACAACAAGAATGGATATTTATTTCCATCTGAAAACTATTTTCTAAATCATTTTCTCATGTTCTCATAAAATATGGCTTATTTCAGAATCTTCTGCAAAGTGAGTCAGCCTGGGCCTGTATACCCAGCATTGAACAGGGTTATCCTAGTATAGCCTGTTTCCCTATCCTACTTAACAAACCATATCTGGTAAAGATAACAATTGGGTGGATGGCCTCAAAAACAACATCCATTTCAGACAATTTTCATTGAATTTTGTGCAGAATTTGATTACTAATGACAGATTTAATACAAGGTTTTGTTGCAGCTCTCCAGGTATAACCCCTTCCTGAACGTATTCTTCCAGGAATAGACCAAGACTGAATATCTTGGCAGCATTTCAAGCTCCTTAAATGAAAATCACACTTATTGTATAATGTGTTCTAGTCCTGATAATGAAATTTTTTTCGTACCAATAAATCTGACATTAAATCTTCACGTACAAGAATCACAAAGTTGCTGTAATGTCAGAAGTTGTTAGCAGAGTGATTGATCCACTTGTATTTCTAGTTCTTCTTGACATGTGCTTCCTTTCATGGTGTTATTGGTGTTTAATTTGACAATCAATCAATGATATTGTAACCTTAGTTGTCCTATAATCTACAGATTTGGTATAATACATTATCAATCTTGTTTTGAGATTTAAAGCATTATATCGCTTTG